>DF361568.1:0-18424 GCA_000787875.1 Solanum virginianum
ATTCAAGAGTGAAAACATGCAAGTAAATCCCATGTAAAACCATTAATCAACTCTTTGTAACACTCTCAAGCAAAATACATCAAGACTCTTCATCAAATCCAACATTAGATCCAAGATTTAGAGCTCAAAACATGCTAAACAACCATAGTTTCATGAACTCAAATCACTGTGCAGTAAATTTCTTAATATACAAAACCTACATGTAAAATTAACTTAAATCATGTAACTTAAGTAGAAAATACTATTGGGAACCATGGGTGAAAGGACCCAATGGTTGAAACCCACATACCTTAGCTTTGGAGAATTTCCTAAAGAAGGCTTTAATGAAGACTTCAAGCTTAAAGGAAATCCTTAGATACGGATGAGGATTTTGGGACTTGAATCTTGAGAGAAATACTAGTTTAAGTGTTTGAGTAAGTATTGGAGAATGTTTAGGATGATATGAGAGTGAAATAAGGCTAATAGGTATTTTATGTATGGGAAACCTTAGGCCCAAGACTTGAAAGACTTGGACTGAAGTGAAAAAAAAGGACCAAAATAACACTACTCTGCGTCGGAGAACCAATGTGGATTACTCACCGAAATTTGTTTTTCTGTACATAAGAGTTCTACAAAAATGGGCATAAATTCTTCATCTGAACTCGGAATGAGTTGAAACCAAGTTTGTTGGAAAGCTAATTCAAAGATCCTTAATTTGGTAGGTCACGGTGGACCTATTTATTTGTGTACTAAGAGATATGCACCTTTAAAATTGGCCCTCCTAAATTGCATTTTTGTAATTTTTAGACTTTGATACGGTTTCTGTTAAATTTGGGTTAGACCCATGTCCCTCTAAATTTTTCCCCTCGAACAAGAATATGAAGTCAAATTTTTGATATCACACGCGAATTTCCAGATATATGGAAATTACGATTCCTGGCATTTTCGAGGAACATTTTCTGGCACTTTTTGGGGTCGTTTCACACTCCTTATTCACCAAGTTGGATATACCCATCACAAACTTGTTTATCTTAGAACTTGGCTCAGCCACCAATTGTGGAGCATATTTGGAGAGTTAGTTGAACTTGCGGGCATACTCCCTCACACTCATCGAGCTATGCTTTAGATTCATGAATTCTATCATTTTGGCCTCTCTTAGCTCAAGAGGGAAGAACTTGTTGAGAAATGCTGCCTTAAGCTCCTCCCAAAGGATAACATTATTGTTCCCCTTCTCCACTTTCCATTGAGTAAACTATATTTGGGCTACCCCTTTGAGTTGGCAGGCCGCTAACTTCGCTTTCTCCTCCGAGTTAACCCTCATAATAGACAATACTTTATATACCTCATCAATAAATTCTTGAGGATCCTCATCAAATTTCGACCCATGGAACTACGGTGGGTTCATCCTAGTAAAATCCCTCACCCTTGAGGCCGGAGTAGGAGCACAAGGGCTTGGGCCCCTTGGTTAATTTGATTAGTCATGGCTTGAGCTAACATGGTAATAGCATCTCAGAAATCTTCATGAGCTAGTTGTTCTTTGGGTGAACGAGCTCTTCTTCCACTTGGAATAGGCACGATCTAGCATAGTAAAGACCATTCATTAGGGGAAAACCTAACCTTAACTTCTATAGCATGACACAGATCAAGAAAAAGGAAAATGTTTCCTAAAATGCCTCATAGCCTCTTGCTTATAGTTTTGGTGCACTTCATAACCATGAATAAGACTCTAATCGACACGATGTGTTAGATGCCGACGATTATTAATAACCCAGTGCTCTGATACCAAGTTTGTCATGACCCAAGCCTAGGGCCTAGATGTGACATGACGAATAGGAATTAGAAGGGTCCCCAAACAAGCCTATTAACATATAATTTATACATTCTTGGTCGCTGAAGTAACTAAATAACAACAAGATAGTAAAAATAGAGATTAAGGGAAGTTTTAAAACTTAGACAACTAAGAGTCAAGGACATAACATAATTGCATCACTTATGTAACAACACCTCTAAACATAGACTTGAGCAGGGGCTAAGACACTTTTCGGGCTCACCTTCATAGTATCAAGAATTCAATATAAAGAAATAACATATGCAAGAGTAGCATAGCTAGTGTCCCCGAACTTGAGGACTCACCAAAACTTATCTTCAAGATGTCACAACTAGCCATGTGGAGGATGATCATGAGAAGCTTCGGTTCCTACATGGTAACATCATGTAGGCATAGAGTATGCATTAGTACATTTGAATATACTAAGTATTAGGACACAATGCAAGAAGAGATAGGCAACATAGTCAAAATGCATAAACATAGGCAATGGATAGTATAATAACAATATGACATGCATGATCAATGCTTGATGTAAAACATTCTTATATGGAACATATTACATGTGTAGGAAGAGACCATTATCATAGACTAAGGAAACAAGTTACTTGGAATCCAAGGCATGTCACTCCCTTGAAAGGTTATTGAGGTATATACCCCTCTATTGGTAGATGGGCATGTCACCCCCCATCAAACTGGCCACGGTATATACCCCTTAACATAGTAGAGGGGCATGTCACCCCCCGTCAAAGTGCCCAATGTATATACCCCTCAACATGGGAGATGAGCATGCCACGCCCCATCAAAGTAGTCAAGGATATACCCCTCAACATGGTAGATGGGCATAGCACCCCCATCAAAGTGGTTGAGGCATATCACCCCTTCAACACTTACAACACAATATATGCTTTTCATGAATTAAATTAATACATACAATCCTTTCATCATCATATAGTCACTTGACTCATAGGCCATGGCAATAGATTATCAATAACTCAAGAACCCTTAACCAGACATTTTATCAAACACTTGGAGGTGTGTAATGCTAGTTCAAAGTCATACAATTCCAGAGTGAAATCATGTGAGAAAACTTAATGTAAATCAACCCACCAACACATGGTAAAACCCTAATACAAGATAGCTTGAAATCCCTTATCAAATCTCATAATAGATCATAGTTTCATAGCCCAAAACATGTATAGTCACAATAGGCAAACCATCTCATAGTATAAGCTTGAAATATATAAACATGTGATTCCAATCAATATTTTATAAAACCCCAACATAATTTGTAATCATAACTCATAATAAATAATACCCATAAGTAATATTACTTGAAAATATGCTATTTTAATAAAAAGGATGGTTGGGCACCATGGGTGAAAGGACCAAATGGTTGAAACCCACATACCTCAAATTTGGGGATTTTCTTGATGAAGATTTGAATGAGAACTTGAAGCTTGAAAGAACTTCTTGAGATCCAGAACTAAGGTTGGGACACTTGAATTTGGATGAAATATTTGGTTAAGTGTTAGATAGGGTTTTAAGAGTGTCTTAAGTGATATATAGTTGAAAAATGGCTAAGTATTAGTGTTTTTACGTATAAGAGGGCATAGGGCCAAGACCCCAATGCTTTAGGCCGAAACAAAAAAATAAGGAAGTCACAACACTACTCCGTAATGGGTCCACATCACGGATACAACGTAGATGTACACTAGAAATTGAACTATTGGCAAAGATGAAATTTCACTAAGGATCCACTAAAATCGGGATTATACCCATTTTGTACTTAATTTTGCCCCCTTGATCAAGAATATGAAGTCAAATTTTTGATATAAATTGTATATTTGTTGATATTCATAGGCTTGGAATTTGTTAATTGTCTGCATTTAAGATCTTGCTTGACATTGTATGCAACTGTTGAAATGTAATAAACTACATTGTCTCTCCTAACTTAACAATATTTGCAATGTAATCTTTAAGTGAATTAGCTTCTCTGAATATGTGGATAGTTTTTATGTTTATGTGCTCTATTATGCTCTAAATTTTATTTACTAATTGCACTATCTCCCATGGTATCCCCCACTCTTTAGTATTGATTTTCTGTAAACTTAAAGAATCAGTTTCCAGTATCACCCTATCCCAACCTTGTGCTTTGCAATGCCTTAGTGCTCTCAGAATAGCTAAAGCTTCTACATTACTAGTAGCTACCCCTAATTGCCCAGGCTTTTCATAAATCATGTTTCCAGATTCATTCCTTAGACAAAATTCGTAAGTACTGAGCCCTGGATTCCCTTTACTAGTACCATCAGTATTCACTTTGATCCAATCCTTATCTGGATCTTTCCAATTGACTATCTTACATTGGAAAATAGGCCTCTGTCTTTGTAAGTAGTTAAAGCAACTTGTCCACAACATAGTACCTATCTTCAATCATGGATAAGTGACCTTGATTAGCAGTTAGATGTTTTTGTTGCACCCCTGTACCATCTTTTCATAAGAAGCAGATTTTTCATGCCTTATGTTGTTCCTGTACTTTCACAATTCCCGTAAGATAAGTGCTGGAATTGTTATTAGTATTTTCTTCCCTCTTAGCCCTTCAACATAAGTCCACCATTGTGTAATGGTGCCTATTAAGCTTGGCCCAGCTATTTGAAGTCTTGTACATGAAATAAACTGCCTTCATAGGTTAACAACTATGGGGGCTGTTAGAAAAAGGTGATCCCATGTTTCCTCCCCTTCATTATCACAACACTAATACGTAGATACCATAGGAATACCTATTTATCTAAGAATATCATTAGTGGGGATCCTTTTCTTCAACACCCTCATAAAAGGAAAGCAAGCTTATGAGGCAATTTGTTATTCTAAACTAAACCATGCGAAGAAACTTTCTCCTTTTTCTTTCTAAGTATATGATATGCAGATTGAACTGAAAAAGCACCATAAGAATTGCATGTCCACTAATCTTTGTCATTCAACCCACTTGTGTTTGGTTTTATGTTTATAATAATGTAGTCACACTTATCTGCTGATAAGCGTTTAAGCAGATCTGCCTCCGTCGAAGACCTTGTAATGATAAAGTTTTGCACTTCCACATCATCTTCTTGAGAATCCTCCCTTTTTTTGTAGTATAAAGCCCCAAATCTAGTCTAATGATCATACCAGAAGCTAGAATTTCCTACTTTTAGTTGCCACTAGATACAGGGCTCTAACTCCTCCCTAGTACTGATCATCCTCTTCCAAATATGGGAACCAAAGGTACTGTTAGAAATGATTGGGTGAAACCTCTTATAGTGTTTGTTTCACATTTCATTATGCTACTGCCACCGACTTTATGGCCACTCTAGTCGGTGGCTAATGTGATGTCAAAATACTGGACATTTGGTTCCTAAAACAAATAATTTTGTGTGTTCTCAATGTGAATTTTATGCTTTTTATGTGTTTTGTGTTTATTGTTTTTGCAGAAAATAAAGGTCAGCCTGATTTTGGGGAAAAGTAGCAAATTTTGTTAAAATTGAGGATCTACCAGACCCACTACGACTCGTAGCCCAAGCTATTAGTCATAATGGATGATCATAGGGATTAACACTTTTCAAAATCAAAATTTAAGAAATTGAAGTTCAGCCATACGAGCTCAAGGTATAGGTCATAGCCCTCACTACGACTCATAATGATTAATAGTGTTCATTAAAATTAGACAAATAAATGCAATGATGGATTATGAGAAGGCATTATGAGTTGTATACCAGTCTACGATTCATAGAGGTAGATCATAGCAGTAAAGTCCAAAATACCAAGTGTTGACAAGACAACCTGATTACAGCTCGTAGGTTACCCAACGAGCCATAGCTATGAGTCATAACAACTACTGACTTGAATTTTCTAGTTATATTAAAGACTTTTTTTTTAAAATAGTATAAATAGAATATATTAGGGGTTTTAGAAGGAGAGAAGATAATTTCATAGATTTTTAGAGAGAGAAGTTCATAAAATATTGTAGGGTTTTAGACTAGGGTTTTAATTTGGAGACTTACTTTGGATATTTGGGATCACTTGTCAATTAAATTCATCATTCAAGCTTGTGATTCTAAGAAGGGTTTTCTTGTTCTTCATTCTTCTTGGGTAATTTCTCAACTATGTGAGTTTCATTAATTGTTTGTTTCTTTCCCAAGTCATGAGTAGCTAAACCCCTACAACTTGGGTGTTGTGGGAACTACCTAGTGTCATGATCCCGATCAAGGTCTTGATGAATAGGAAAAGAAAATGGGTGAAAATATTTGATTGATGTGTTCTCATCTAATCAACCAAATCCGACCAAGAAGAGGTTGACTGGGACAATAGGTAATGGTTAGTTGGCACACTGTGGTTGTCGACCAAGTGCCATAGTGAAATTCGGCCTTCACCTTTGTCAAAGGGTTGGAAGAACCTTAATTACCATCATGCATGCAATATCTTAATTTAGATTGTGCTATCTTGGATGATTAAGTTAGTGAATCATGGGGAACACCATTTCCCAAATTGCTCTCCAATTTGATTATCTCTTTGCTTTGTTAGTATAGTTTTAGCTTCTTACAAATCATTTAAATCCCCCTTTTTAAAATCTAGAATAGAGTTAATTGATATTTGAAATGATTGTTAGTGAATCAATGCAGCAAAAAATCCTATATTTCCTTGGAATTCGACCCTAACCTATGGTTAGATTTTATATTTGATAATGATCGCTTTATTTTCAAAGTGAGAGGTACTGTTTGAGCGTGATCAAAATTAATGGCATCGTTGCCGAGGAATATAGCAAGGTTTTGACTTTATTTCACTAATAGTTAATTCAAGTGTTGGTTGCTTAATTCTCTTGTGTTTTACTCTTGTTTTTGTTTTTGTTGTGTACTTTTTTTGCAGGGTATACTAGGTGTATGCCCAACACAATGAACCAAGGCGAACCCTTAGCTCCAATCAATCTTGAGATCGATCATGTTGCAAGGTCAATGTCCCAAGCAAACATGGATAGTACAGTTGATGAAGCCATGGATTGACAGGATGATGATATGGGTAGAGAGGATAATCCACCACTAAGGGAAAATAGACCATACCATAGGGATTTTAACGAGAATGCATATGGTTGGAATCAATATCGGTTGAATCCTATGGCCATGGATGTCACAGGTGCTATAGTGTTGCCACTACTATTGGTAGACACTAAGTTCATAGTGTCAAGTGAATTTCTCCAAATGCTCCAGAACCGTGGTTTGTTTGCAGTTTTACCTACTGAGGATCCTCACAGTCATCTTCATAATATTGCATTTGTGTGTAAAAGTGTGATGGCTACACAAAATCTCTCTATGGATATTGTTGGGTTATAAGTATTCAATTTATCTCTTACAGGAAATGCAGCAATATCGTTGTTAGAACTCCCACAGAGTTCAATCACTAGTTGGGCAGAATTACAAAGAGCCTTCTTAGAGCAATATTTTCCAAGGTCCAAAAAGCTCAAACTAAAGGATCCCTAATTAATAACTTTGAGCAATTATCAGGTGATTCTATTAGTATAATATGGGAGAAGTTCACCAACTGTATGAGAATGGTTCTGGACCATAAGATTGTAGATGACGCGTTAGTGGAAATTTTCTATCGGGCTCTTGATAAGAATAAGTCAAGCATGTACGGATACAATTATGGGAGGTATTTTCTTAGACCAACCATTCACAAGGATAGTGGAAAGGATGGAGCAAGTAGTGAAGACAAATAGAGTATGGGGCCAAAGGGAGTGAGCTACTACAAGAAGCTCTTGTACGGTGAACATTAGTTCACAAACAAAAATCAATGATGATATCATGCAACAACTTGCTCAACTTCGGACTAGCATGGAGTTGGTGGTGAAACAAACTCAAGAAAGTGTTCATATATTAGTCCACCGACCCCCCAGAGCACCTAATGTATGGTGAGTCATATTATAATGAAGTTGTTTGCTTTGTTAGAGATCAAGCAGTGGGTTTTCAAAACAATGCCCAAGGGTCCGATCCAGACTATTGGTGTCAAGGTTCTGAAAATCAAGGTCCAAACTACAATTAAAAGAGTGTATATAGAGATAACCACGGTGGTTATTTTGAAAGAGATAGGGTACCAGAAGTAGAACGAGACAACAAAGATGGGTATAGAAGTGGTCCTTATGTGCCTCATCAAAATCGCGAAGTTGGTTCTAGCAATTCAAGGATTTAGCGATATTTGACAAGTTGTTGAAGTATTATGAGAAGGCATTATGAGTTGTATACCAGTCTACGATTCATAGAGGTAGATCATAGCAGTAAAGTCCAAAATACCAAGTGTTGACAAGACAACCTGATTACAGCTCGTAGGTTACCCAACGAGCCATAGCTATGGAATAAAATCGAATGTCTCGTATATCAACCAAAAGATCGAGTCTCACTCGCTGGCAATCGATTAATTGGAACAACAATTTAGCCTAGTATCCCTCCAATTAAATCAATGTCAAAAGGATACTTTGCAAGCAATATGATCCAAAACTTGATGAATGAGGGACATTGCATGGTAATTGCAACTAGTGGAGGTAAAAGAAATAATTACTCTTCCATTCCAGCCAAAATAGAAAATGTGCATAAGAAAGAATAGATGAGAGAGGTATGGCCGAGAGAGGTAATGATGTGAAAAATGGGGTAGTTGAAGAGGGTGATATACCGAGGAAGTATAAGACCTTCCCAAGACCTCCTCTCCCTTTTCCTCAAAGACAAACTCGAGCATGTCTTATCAATACTCAAGAAACAATTGGTGAACATCCCTTTGATTGAAGCCTTAGAGAAGATGTTAGGTTACGCAAGGTAGAGGAATGATTTGGTCATAAAGAAGTGAATGGTGAGTCCAGCTCTCTAACATGATCTTCAACATTGTGGTGCTATAACTACCAATTCATTTATCCAAAAGCATGAAGACCCAGGTGCTTTCACTATACCATACACTATTGGGGATGTAGAATTTGCTAAAGGACTTTGTGATTTGGGTGCTAGCATAAACTTGATGCCGCTTTCCATCTTCAAGAAACTCGGCTTGGGAATTCTTACTCCTACAAAAATACGGTTACTAATGGCAGACAGAACAATCAAGAAATCCATGAGAGTGCTTTATGATATGTTGGTAAAGGTAGAAAAATTTATATTTCCTACAGATTTTGTTATACTTGACTATGAGGTTGATTTTGCAGTTCTTATTATTTTTGAGAGGCCCTTTTTAGCTACAAGTTGCACTCTAGTTGATATGGAGAAAGGGCTACTCATATTTTGAGTTAGACAAGAAGAGGCCATGTTTTATGTTTGTCAATAAGAAAGGAAGAACTGTAATCTAAGGGTAGTTTCAGTGATTGAAACAGTTGATGATGATGATGAGTCAGAAGTACTTGTTGAGCTACGACTAGTAGTTTCAACTCTGGAGGCAGTCTTGATGAACTTTGATAGTGATGGTATCCCAGATTTTGAGAAGACAGTAAATGCTCTTGGGTTATCATTCATCCTTAGATGTTAGACTAAGTTGGACCTAGACTTGAAAAATCGGGAGATGCCACTTACAAAACCTATTATAGAGATGCCATCAGTGTTGGAATTGAAAGAAATTTCATTACATTTGAAGTATGCATTCTTAGGCGAGAACAAGATATTACCAATCATCATAGCCACAAACTTGAGTGAGGGACAAGAAAATGCCCTTGTGACAGTACTCAATCAGTTTAAAAGGGCTATTAGGTAGACTATTGCAGATATCATTGGTATTCCTTTGAGGATGTGAACTCAGAAAATCTAGTTAGTTAAAGACTACAAGCCCAACATCGATCATCAAAGGTGTTTGAACCCTCCTATGCAAGATGTTGTCCACAAGTAAATCATATAGTGGTTTGTTACTGGAGTAATCTACCCAATTGCCAATAGTGAATGGGTGAGTCCAGTTTAGTGTGTTCCAAAAAAAAGGGCATCACAGTGGCGCCCAATGCAAAAAATGAATTGGTTTCTATGAGGCCAGTCACTAGATGAAGGGTGTGTATGGACTACAGAAAGCTCAATGCCTCAATAAAGAAGGATCACTTCCCTATGCCATCCATGGGTCAGATGCTTGACAGACTTGGAGAAAAAGGATGATACTATTTTCTTAAAGGGTATTCTAGCTATATTCAATTCATCATTGCTCCAGAAGATCAGAAGAAAACAACTTCCACCTGTCTATATGGTACATTCGCATTTAAAAGAATTCCATTCAAGTTGTGTAATGCCCTAGCTACATTTCAAAGGTGCATGATGTCTATTTTCTCGGATATGGTGGAAAGCACTATTGAGGTATTCATGGATAATTTCAATGTGGCTGCTCACTCATTTGAGGATTGTTCAGCAAACTTGCATGATGTTCTGCAAAGATGTGTGGAAAGTCACTTGGTATTAAATTAGGAGAAATGTCATTTTATGGTAAAAAAAGGTATTGTGTTGGGCATAGAATCTCGGGTAAAGGCATTGAGGTCGACAGAGCTAAGATTGAGGTAATTGAGAAGCTCTCACCACCTATTTCAGTAAAGGGTGTTACAAGTTTCTTGGGGCATGTTGGGTTTCAAGTTTCTTGGGGCATGTAGGGTTTTATAGATAGTTCATAAAAGACTTCTCCAAAATCTCACACCAATTATGTAAATTGTTGGAGAAGGATGCCAAGTTTGTGTTTGATGATGCATGCCTGCAAGCCTTTGAAGAATTGAAAATAAGGTTGACCTTAGCACAAATTATTATATCTCCTGATTGGTCTAGGACATTTGAAATAATGTGTGATGCCAGCGGGGTTGCATTAGGTATGCTTTTGGGAAAATGTAAAGAAAAAGTCTTACATCCTATATACTATGCCAGCAAAGCCCTAAACACAGCTAAGAAGAATTACACCGTCACAAAACAAGAGTTGCTTGCATTGGTCTTCGCATTCAAAATAGCTCTAGTTGTATTTGTTGGGACCCAAGGTAATAGTGCACACGGACCACTCAACATTAAAGTATTTGATGTCCAAAAAGGATGCAAAGTCAAGACTGATAAGATGGGTATTTATGTTATAAGAGTTCAACTTCGATTTATTGACAGAAAAGGGTCAGAAAACCAAGTTGTCGATCACCTATCTAGATTAGAGGATGGGGCAATGATATAGTTTGATGATGGTCTTGAGAGTAATGACTCCTTCCCTAATGAAAGAGTGTCGGCAGCATCACATGATCTTATACCTTGGTTAGTAAATTATGCAAATTATCTGGTAACTAACATTGTACCTTCTAACTTAAACACGCATCAAAGACGAAAATTTATGCATGATGTGAGGAAATTCTTTTGGGATGATCAATACTTATTTCGTGTGTGCGCTAATGGAATTATCCATCGCTATATCCCTGAGGTAGAAATGTTAAGTATACTTAATGCTTGTCACTCATCACTTGTAGGTGGGAACAATAGTGGGATTTGAACAAGCCATAAAATTTTGCAATGTGGGTATTATTTGGCCCATAATCCACCAAGATGCTCATGATTATGCAAAAAAGAAAGTGAAGCCACCCACAAACATGAGTATTTGGCCCATAATCCACCAAGATGCTCATGATTATGCAAAAAAGAAAGTGAAGCCACCCACAAACATGAGCTCCCTCTAAATGTTATTTTGGTAATTGAGTTGTTTGACGTTTGGGGGATAGATTTCATGGGACCATTCATTGGCTTGCATAGGAATAAGTACATCTTAGTAGTTGTAGATTATGTCTTCAACTGGGTGGATGTTGTGGCTCTACCTAACAATGAAGGCAAAAGTGTCATAACAATCCTCAAAAAGAACATCTTCTCTAGATTTGGTACTCCTCGGGCCATCATCAGGATGGTGGTTCTCACTTTTCCAACAGGCTCTTTAAAGCACTCTTTGAAAAGTATGGGCTAAAGCACTAGATGGAAATATCCTATCATTCTCAAACAAGTAGATAGGTCGATCATCAAAGGTGTTTGAACCCTCCTATGCAAGATGTTGTCCACAAGTAAATCATATAGTGGTTTGTTACTGGAGTAATCTACCCAATTGCCAATAGTGAATGGGTGAGTGCAGTTTTAGCCAAAATAGTTAATGTAAACCGAAAAGATTGGTCAAAGAAGCTTGATGATGCATTATGGGCATATCAGACTGCATTTAAAACTCCTATTGGCATGTATCCCTACCAACACGTGTTTGGGAAGGCATGTTATCTGCCAGTAAAGCTTGAACATAAGGCAATGTAGGTCTTAAAGAAGTTGAATCTTGAGTGGCATAATGCCGCATAGTCTCGGTTGACTCAACTCAATAAGCTTGATAAATTCTGGTTAAGGGCATATGACAGCTCATCGTTATATAAGGAACGAATGAAATTTTAACATGATCATAGCATTGAATGCTGTCAGTTTGCAACAGGTGACCTAGTGTTACTCTATAACTCTAGGTTAATGTTTTTCCCTGGAAAGCTCAAATCTAGATGGATATGGCCTTTCTAAATAACACGTGTATTCAGCCATAGTGCTATTGAATTGGAGGGACGAGAAGAGGAACTTTCAAAGTAAATGGTCAAAGAGTCAAAATTTAAATGAGAGACACAGAGGAGATCAAGATATTGGAAGAGTGGGACCTTGAAGAGATATAAGAAAGCACACCACCTATGTCAAGCCGCGATAATAAACCAGGTGCGTCTTTGGAGGCAACCCAAGGTATGACCCCTGTTTTTATTGTCTTTGATTTATACAGTTAAGGACAAAGTACTTATATTTTGTGGGGTATAGGTAGTTATTGACTAGGATGAAGTCTGTGTAGCCTTATTCCATAACTATCCTAGTTTTGATATCCCAAGGTCTTCTTGCCTGTGTTCTTTTGCCTTGTGGATTTTTACTTTTATGTTGAATTGGCATGTTTTTGATGATTCAAATAAAATTTGTGGTATATAGTGATTAAACTTTGGCATGCATATGATTTTGATGGTCTATGAAAGCTTTTGCAAAGATTGGTACCCTTGAAAATTCTTGTTGATTAGTAGTTATTTTGTGATCGTGCATGTTTGAATGCTTTGGCAATGTTTATTCTGACTAAGTGAGGGCAAGTTGATGCATGAGGCATGATTTGTGAGTCTATGTTGGCCGTGTATGAAATATCATGTGCATGTGAGCTGATTTTGTTATGTTTATGCACTGTGTACCGATTTAGAATGTGCCTTGTTACTTTGAGTTGGACCAGAGATTTGATGGAATAGGAAGGGATCTTAGGTCCTTATTCTTCGAATTAGTCCACTTTTGCCTAAATAACCCACCAAATGAAAAAGTTTACCCCTTGTTCCAAATGTTTAAGCCTTACATTTCCTTCTTCTTTGTCACAACCCAAAATAGGGCCTAGACGTGACTGGCAAATGGGGAACGCAAAGGAATCCTAAGCAAGCCACATAGTATATCATTATACATCCTTGGTCGCAAAAATAATTAAATGACATTTGAAGATTGGAAATAAGGGCAAGAGGGACTAAGGGAGAACTTGTTATAAGATAGAGTCAACTCATAGCATAGATACATAGCTTTGTCTAACAACATCTCAACTACATAGATAATGGCGGGGGCCAAGACATACAACCGGCCTCACCCTCATAGTTATAAGTATACCATAAAGTAAAGAGAATCTTAATGCATAGTGTGAGAGAATAGTCCTTGTCCCCAATCTGGAGGACTCACCAAAGGCTAACTTGAACAATCTATCTAGCCACAATAAAAATCAGTAGGAGCTCTAGTCCCTACATAGTGATATCATGTAGGCTAGAGTATGCATTAGTATGTTTGAATGTACTAAGTATGTGGGATGCAATGCAACAAGAGATAAGCATCATATTCCAAAATGCATAATAATAGGCAATATACATAATATATAGCAATATGACATATATGATCAATGCATAAGTAAAAGATGCTTAAGTAATCCATACTCATATAGAATAACATATGTGTATAAGAGATCAAGCTAGCTATTCAAGGTATAAACCCCTTGATGGTTGTGTGGTATAAATCCCTCACATGGTTGATGTTAATCACACCTTTCCAACTTAAAGTTGATTTTACATGTTTCCTTCACAGGGTGCTAAGAGATAATTTTGGACCATAAGATTGTGGATGATGCATTAGTATCCATTGGGTGTAAGGACCCAATGGTTCAACACTACATACCTTAGCTTTTGAAAAAGTTCTTGAAGAAGACTTTAATGGAGATTTGAAGCTTTAGTGAGATATTTCAAGAAATCCTTAAGATTGGTCTTGAGTTTGGGACTTGAATTTAGGGTGAAATATGAGTCTAAGTGTTTTGATGAGTATTGGGGAATGTTTAGGATGATATGAGTGTGAAATAAGACTAAGTATATGTATTTTAAAGTGTGGGAACCCTTAGGCCCAAGACTTAAAAGTCTTGGACCGAAGTAAAGAAAACCAGGACTAAAATACGGAGTGCTCACTGGAATTTGAATTTCTCTACATACGAGTTCTACGAAATGGGCATGAATCATTCATTCAAACTCGGAGTGAGGTGAAACAAAGTGCGTTGGAAAGATAATTCAAAGAAATTTAAGATGGTAGGTTGTGGGCCACCTAGTTCTTTTTGTGCTAAGAGATAATTTCGTTCAAATTTGACCCTCCTAAATAGCGTTTATTGTGATATTCGAATTTTGGTATGGTTGCTCTAGAATTTGTGTTAGACCCATTTTCCACTCAGTTTGACCCCCTAATTAAGAATATGAAGTCAGATTTTTGAAATAACAAATGAATTTTTAGATATATAAAAATTATGATTTCGGGCACTTCCGAGGCACATTTTCGGGCACTTTTTGGGGTCGTTACAATGTCTCCCCCTTGGGAATATTCGTCCATGAATGTAAAACAAATGTACATGAAAAGAGTAATCGTAAAAAAGTCAGCCCCTACAAGAATGCAACATTACGTTTAAAACACCATTTTCAAAATCTAAGCATAAGTGCAAAATCATCATAAACTTGCCAACTTAAACATGAATGCATATGAATGACATAGGGGTTGAAATGCAAGACTTAAAATCATAAAAAGTACTTGACGTGTTATCAAAAGATTGAATAGAATGAAAAAGATACAAATATTGCTCCTCAATTCCCGCTCCAGCTCCCAGAGAGACATGTACGAATAGACGACTCTTCCCAAAGGGCCTTGAAGAACACTACATCATTATCAATCAACTTTTTCACTCATCCATCCACCCCCCCCGCCGGGACCTTCTCTTAAGCCAACTTACCCTTCTTAACACCCACAACCTCAAAGTGTTCTATAACACTAAAGTCACCAACACATGACATCCACCTAGAAGCATAAAGAACTGGACGAACCATATCTACATCCATAGGTAATTCCCAAACTTATGCAACCTTACCAACCTCTCTCTACACTCTATAAGGACTCACATTCCTCAACTCAATTGTCAATCTTAAATACACCAAACCCACTTGGTATCACAGCTACCTTCTCCCCCTTGGGAGACAAACTCCACTCTATCATTCTCTCACCCAAAACTTCCAACTCTAATAAGGCAGAAATCAAGGCCTTGTCCAATCTAGTTCTCTTAACCCAAGAAGATTTGGAACCACCAAGAACTCTATACTACCATTCTCTACTTCCTTTAACCTAACTCCCAATCTAGCTGACCGATGGATCCCACTAGTCTCCTTTTTGCCACAACTATCCAATCATGCTAGGCTACCTAGAGCACTGACCGTAACATTAGCCTTTCTAGGGAAAAGTAATGCACATTCATTCATAATCCTTAAAGAATCTCAACCACCTTCTTGCTATCCATAATGCACACCTATCATATTTAGCAAACAACCTCTCATCCTCCAAGACTTGCAACACTACCCCCAAATAATTCACAAGCTCTAAACAAATCAATACTTCATCACTAGAGATCACCACCAAACATGCCAAGGTAGGGTTTTAAGACCCTATTCATGAAACTCATAAACACAACCGATGCATAAGCCAACCAAACAACTCCACCAATTTTCAAAATGCTAACTCTCAGTTTGAAAAGGACAGTTAGGGATATCACCTACCCTCATCCTCACTTGGGGACAACACCCAAACCAAAGATCAATCTTACAATAGTGACTAACCCATTATAGTTAACCAAATAGATCGAACCATCCTTACCCATCATAATACAACCTTACGGGTTCTACATTCATTAGAAACATGCTATTAAAGTAGACCAAACTACCCCAAGACACCAAACACAACAAGCTAAGTTGTCATTCCATAAGAATACTCATAAGATGCATGTACATACTTTCAAAGAGGCAATAGTCATTTTTCCAAATCATTTTGATGCACAATTGGGCTTAAAAGTCAAACACTATTTATAATAATTCATACTTAGGCTCAAATGCCAAAATCATAATTTTATAGTCATAATACTAATGCATAAGACTAATCCATTCATATACAAAATAGTGCAAGCACCCAAAATGCTTTAAGAGCCAAAATCAAAGACATATATGTGATTACAATATTGTCGTAACCAACCTATTATCAAAATCATACCATAAAATGAAATTTGGCTTACCCATAACATATTTTTTCAAAATAATCCATGCACATGAATGCATATGCTATGAACATTGAGGAAATGACATGAGTAATTAAGACTCTATTTAAAATGAATATTTATATTACGAAGTTGAAGTGAACATAATTAATTCCATATTTAAATCCATAATATAATCTCTCATGCATAAATCATTCAAAAAGGGAACATGCATACTTATAACTTCATCAACCCCAAGTAAATCCTTATATAACGGTTTAAGTCACATTAAAATCATCAAATAAACACTACCCATGTGTCAATAGAATTTTAGGAATCATAATATTCAAATCCCAAATTAAAATAAGTGAATTCATGTAGGTTTTCTTGAAAATAAATTTCTAAAAAAGGGTTAACTTCATACTTACATAATCATAGATAATTTCATGAATTCATAACATACTTGATAGTCTATATTCATCATGAAGTCACTTGACTTGTAAAACATGTAAATATCTTGAGAATTCTTAACTTGGCATTTCATCGAACACTTGGTGGGCACATATGAGGACATGTTCAAATCATGCAAAATGCAAAGTATAGATCATGAAATAGTGAAATTAATGCATCTTAAAATCATGTAAATTAGCCCACCAACATCATGGTAAAACCCCATCATGGTAACTTGTAAATCATATCAAAACTTCACAATAGTTCATAGAATTCATAGCTTGAATGATGTAAAGTCTCAATAGACAAAGATTAGCTCATAATATAAGCTCAAAATAGATATTCATGAATGGTCAACAATATTTGACAAAACCCAAGATATTCATACTCATATTTCATAATAATAGGTACCCATAAGAAATATAACTTTAAATCATGCAATTTTATAAAATAGGAAGATTGGAATCCATGGGTGAAAGGAAACGATGATTGAAACCCACATACACATGAATCCTACTACCACCAAGGGATAACACAAGAAATAACAACTCCTGGACCTATCAAATCACCCTATTTAAAACGTCGGTCACAACATGGCCTTACTTAAGGTCAACTAAGTCATAGGAGTAATAATAGAAGAAAACCTACGCACGATCTTCGATAATAGCCCACTAAACCTAAGAGGCTCCTAATACACAAGGAAGTCAAGGTCTAGGCTAAAACCTAATCACCTTTATCTTACTAAAGTCAACCTTAATACCATCACTGAGCACCACACATCCTAAGAAGGCAACCTCTTACCACCAAAATTCCCATCTCACCTACTTAGCACCCAACCTTCTTCCTTGGCCTCGTAGTACTACCCTCAAATGATTCACATGCACTACCTCATTAGGAATGAACAACATTAACATTACTAAAACCACGATAAACCTATTAGAGTAGGGACTAAAGATCTTACTCATGAGACTTATAGGCACACCCGGTGTACTAGTCAACCCCGAGGACACTACCCCAGAATTCAAAATATCGAAAAGGACATTCAATGCCTCATCTACCACCAAACAATGTAGGTACAATTTCTCACAAGATAGTAAATTTAACCTCTTGGAACCCAATTGTACCTTAATATAAGAAATGGACCTACCTCCCTTGCTACCATTCAATAACCTCCCACTCAAAGACGAGCTCATCAGGGAATTGGGACCTATCTCTATGGGTCCTACCATCTATGAAGATGCAACATGCATGCAATCATTCCATTCCTATAATGATATCCAAATCCACCATGCCAATTCAACAACCACAAAGCAAGACCAAATGCAATCCAAACCCGAAACATATATATGAACCTCCTAGCAACAATATACCCAACAAAAGGATAGAAAACAAAGATCCACACAACACCTTGGTCACACAAGAAGCCCCAATAGCATCCAAAAGAATAGAGAAGAAATAGTGAAACTCAGATCCATCAACCTCAAGACCTTTAACTTACCTTCCTTTGTCATCCTCTTTGAAGTGACATGATCAACTAGAAGAGAAAAGAACACTTGCTAGAGGGGAAAACCC
>DF361568.1:20400-50636 GCA_000787875.1 Solanum virginianum
TATCGGAACTCAGAATAAGGTGAAACAAAGTGCATTAGAAAGCTAATGCAAAGGGATTTAATTTGTTGGGTCATGGACTACCTAGTTCCTTATGTGCTAAGAGATATTCCTCTTAAAAATTGACCCTCCTAAATAGCATTTATTGTTATTTTTGAATTTTGGCACGGTTGCTCAAAAATTTAGGTTAGACCCCTTTTTATCTCAATTTTACCCTCTAAACAAGAATATAAATTTGGATTTTTAAAATAACAAATGAATTTTTAGATATATGGAAATTATGATTTCGGGCAATTATGAGGCACATTTTCGGGCACTTTGTGGGGTCGTTATATTCTTTCTTAATACCTAGCTAGCCCGACCTTATCTATTGAAATATTTTGATTTTAGCCCTTGTCTGTCCTTGAACATTATGATCCTTGATTGAGGGGAAAAAGCCTAAGTTGAGGGTGGCTACCAAAGGTGGCCCTCGTTTGTGGAATGGATATTGTGTACTTCACGTCAGGCTAAAAGCCTAAGTTAAGGGTGACTGGTGTTGTGGTATATTAGAAAAAATAAGGTGAGGAGTTGGAAATAAAAGAAAGAATAGAAAGTCATGTACTGGGTGACAGAATGAGAGAAAAAGAGAAAAAAATGCCATAGTATGAGTTAAAAAAAACAAAATGAGTTTGAAAATAAGACATAAGTTGAAAAATGAAGAGAAAATACCTGGAAAGGTTGAAAATAAGGAATAAGGAAGAACTATTTAAGAATAGTTGAGTTTTTAAGGTGAAAGTGTTGAAAAACATAGTCCAAGGCTAGCTTTTAGTCACTAATTGCCTAAAATGCTAGACAAACGATGATGAACCTACGTTATAAGCCTATGAAGTCCTTAAGTGATCATAATCCAATCAGTCAACAGTTCAGTTGTGAGTATATGAAAGCTTATGGTATTGGTCATCATACATGAATCTCATTTGTGAGAGCGAGTATTCTTGTACAGTTCCTTGAACAACCTTGAAGGCATAATGAGTGAAAAAGAGGGACTTCTTTTCTGTGAGGGCATTTGCATTGCATGGTTAGTATTTGACTTGTTCAGTAATTGTAAATTATTGATACTCCTTAACTTGTAATAGTTGGATTGCCAAATGCATCAATGGGTTATGGTTTGCTTAGTAGCTACATGATCATGTTTTGAAAATGCTAGTCTGGGTACCATAGTTGAAATTGAGTAAGGTATATGCAGTAGGATAATTGCTATTTATTGTTCATTATCTATCTATATTGAGTCGTTGCTTGAGGGCAAGCAACAATTCTAAGTTGGGGGTATTGATGTGTTCTCAATGCAACTTTTTATGGTTTTTATGTATTTTGTGTTTATTCTTTGCAGAAAATAAAGGTTGGCCTGATTTTGGGGGAAAAGTAGTAGATTTTGTTGAATTTGAGGATCTACAAGACCCACTACGAGTCATACCCCAAGCTACGAATCATAGAGGATGATCAAAGCAATTAACAGTTTCCAAAACAAAAATCTAAGAAATTGAAGTTCAGCCATACGAGCCCAAGGTATAGGTCATAGCCCTCACTACAACTCATAGAAAGGGGCCAAGCAGTAATTAACAGTGTTGATTAAAATTGAACCAAGAAATGAAAGGGTGAATTACAAGAAAGCACGACGAGTCGTATACAAGACTATGACTTATAGAGGTGGATCGTAGCAGTGAAGTCCAAAATACCAAGTGCTGACAACGAAAACCCTGATTGCTCTAAGAGCAGTAGCTATGAGTCGTAACAACTGTCGACCTAAATTTTCCAATTACTTTAAGGACCATTTTATAAATAGTATAAATAGTATATGTTAGGATGTTTAGAAAGGAGAGAAAATAATTACACAGATTTTAAGATAGATTTTAGAGAGAGAAATTCCTTAGAATATTGTAGGGTTTTAGACTAGGGTTTTAATTTGGAGACTCAACTCTGAAGATTTAGAATCACTTGTAAATCAAATTCATCTTTCAAGCTTATGATTCTAAGAAGGGTTTCCTTGTTCTTCATTCTTATTAGGTAATTTCTCAACTATGTGCACTTTATTCATTGTTTGTTTTCTCACCCAAGTCATGACTGGCTAAACCCCACAACTCGAGTGTTGTGGGAACCATAAGTATCTAGTTTAATAACCCAGATTATTTGCATTGCTTGAGTTGGGTATTTGCATGTTATCCAATTTTCCTTCATTTATGTTATAGTTTAATAGTCACCAACATTAAACTCCACCTAATATCAGGATCCCGATCAAGGTAGTGATAAATAGGAAAAGGAAATGGGTGATAAAATTCAATTGATGTATTCTCGTCTAATCAACCAAACCCGGCCAGGGAGAGATTGACTGGGACAATACGTAATGGTTAGTTGGCACACTATGGTTGCCAGCCAAGCGTTATAGTGAAATTCGACCTTCACCTTTGCCCAAGGGTTGGAATAACCTAAGTCACCATCGTGTATGAAATTTCCTAATTTAGGTTGTGTTATCCAGGGTATTTGAGTTAGTGAATCATAGGGAACACAATTTCCCAAGTTTGCTCTCCAATTTGATTGTCTCTTCACTTCTTTAGTATAGTTTTAGCTTCTTATAAATCATTTCAAATCCCCTCCCCCCACTTGTAATTGAGAATATAGTTAATTAATGTTTGAAATGATTGTTGGTGAATCAATGCGGCAAAACCCCATATTCGCTTAGGATTCGACCCTAACCTATTGTTAGGTTTTATATTTGACAACGATCACTTTACCCTCAAAGTGAGAGGTACTATTTGAGCGTGATCAATGGCCAGCCTCCTTCGGGGGTTGGTCAGCCTGCCATAACATACGCAAGTTTGTTAAGACCTCCCATGCCAAAAATTAAGCCATTGCCACTAAAGCCTATCTCATACTTACATGGAGAACTGATAGTGGTAAGGGTGGTATTGGTCATCATACATGAATTAAGCCATTGCCACTAAAGCCTATCTCATACTTACATGGAGAACTGATAGTGGTAAGGGATCATATGGAAATTGATTAGATGATCATTGATGAAAGCCTCCAATATGCTGTTGTTAGAAAATTCTCATATGGATGGCCAGAGATTCAAGACCTGTGAAAATTTATCCCAAAAAAATGTGAATTAAAAGGAGATTGCAAGGTTAGATTACTTAGCAACAAGCATATTTTAATCAGGGCCACTCTACTAGAAGATTACATATATATAATTTCTAAGCCTGTGTTCTACATCTCATAGTGACATCGCTCATATCCCATGTGAACTCTGAAGTGGGACCCTATATTTAATCTGGATGAGGAAACATCTACTGCTATAGCATAGATATCCTTCCCATATCACCCTCCCAAATTTTTTGGGTAAGAAGCCATTTTATCATTAGCTTCCGCTGTGGGTAAACCTTTATAAGTGGATATGGCAACAAAAAAACCAGACTGGACCGAGTTGTGCTAGAGTCAAGGTTGAAGTCGACCTTCTTGGTGAATTCCCAAAGCTCATTAAAATTGGGATAAGAATGGTGAATAATGAAGTGGTGGAAAAGTAGATCAGGATAAGTATGATTCTGCTCCCAAGTATTGCACTACATGCAAGATTCAAGGGCATAATGAGGATAATTATTATGTGAAACACCCAGAGTTATATGAGGAGGTGAAAGGGGAAAAGGAGCTACAAAAGGAAGAGAAGGAGCAGGCAAAGAGAGTGTCAGACCAGACAATCCCACAACCCCAGCATATGAATGATAATGCTAAAACCAAACCTGGGACTGGGGGAACGCAAAACTTCACCACATGAAGAGAAGGGGAATAACAATACAAAAGAAAAATAAGGGGCCACAGAGGGAGATAAAGATATGGGCAAAGGTTATAATAACAAAACATAAAAGAAGGATGGGAATAAGGAGGAAGGAGTTCAGGATAACAAGAAGAAAAATAGAGAGAGAATTGAATTGCTAGAGAAAACATGGCTCCTTGTCCAAAAACAATTTGATAAGCTGGGAAAAGCTAATGACAAAGAAGGAGGAAATGGGGATGGGGGGAAGGATATAGTAAACAAAGCTACAAGGTCATCTCCCAAAGTTGATACCAAGAAATGGGTAGAAAACATTTTCAAGAATCCACAAAAGCAGGTAACCAACATAATACTAAGGAGAATTCTAGTACTATAGGCCTATCACTTATTTATTTTAGTGAGGGGAATAATGATTCAAACAAGGTAGATGGGTCAATAAGAAAGTCTGAAAGGAATATGGATCAAGGAGGAGGTTTGCCAGAGAAATCAAAAGACACATTTTAGTGAGGACCCCAATGATGATGAATCTGACAATGGAATGGGTGGTGTCAGCACACATCATAAGGAGGGTGGTGAGGAAGAGGTAGAGGGGATAGATTATAACATTATGCATGTGGTTCAGAGAGTAGATCTATCTCCTAGACACACTGACAGTGTATAGGCAAAAAAGGGAAGGGAAACTATTCCTTTACAGGTTCGGACAAGGAGTAAAGGGGGTTCAACAAGTTGTAATCAATGATAGGGAAGGCACTATTCTATAATATTTTATCAATCAACACTCAAAATGCTTTTGGTAGGCTGGTTAATTTACACAGAAGACAAAGGTATTCATTTATAGCTCTCATGGAGCCTTTTCGATAGCTATCAAAGCTAGACACATACAGAAGAGGTGTAAGGTTTGACAATGCATTGGTTAATAGTTCTGGCAAGATTTTGATCTTTTGGAACAACCAGTGGCAGGGTTCTTTTGTTGTAAATTCCTATTAATAATTTTCTATGAAATTTATGATGGGGAACGTTTCTTTCTTCATTACAACAGTTTATGCAAGGTGTACTCAGTTAGAAAGGTTAGACTTGCGGGATGAATTAGAGCATATTGATGTAGCCAATTATCCATGGATAGTTGGGGGTGATTATAATGTGATACTTAATGAGGATAAAAAGTTTAGATCTTGATTTTTCTCAAATGGAAGCTATTGACTTTACACAGTGCATCAAAAATAGTACATTGAGTGAAGTCAAATTTTAGGGTAGAAAATATACATCATGAAATGGAAGAATCAATGATAAATTTATTTTTGAGTGGTTGGATAGAGTGCTTGTTAATGATGCTTTTTTGGATGTCTTTCCCTCTACGGAAGTACAACACTTGTTTAGGCAGGGATCGGATCATGCACCTTTATATCTCATCTACAATTCTGATGTAGGTAACATGGGGAAACCATTTCAGTTTCTTAATTTTTGGTGTAACCATAAAGACTTTGGAGATGTGGTACAATAGAATAGGAAGGCTGATTTCTATGGTAATGTTTTCCTGGAATTTTGAGCAAAGTTGAAAAATATGAAAGGAGCTTTGTCTGAGTGAAGTAGGAAGGAGTTTGGAAATATTTTTATTCAATGTGCCACTCTAGTGGATATAATCAAAGTCAAGGAGGAACAGTTGGAATTAGACTCCTCTTCAGAGAATAGGGAAGATTTGAAGAAAGCAGAGGCAGATTGAAAAAAGCATAGAAATTAGAAGAGGAATATTGGAAGCAAAAGTCAGGCATGATATGGTTTGCTCAAGGGGATAAGAATACTAAATTCTTTCACTCTTTTTTGTAAGGCAAGAGAAGAAGACTACATTTATCGGAGATAGAATTTGACCATGGTAAGGTTCTTACAACAAATGATGCTATTGGGTAGGCTGCAGTAAATTACTTTACTAATCAGTTTTGAGAAAGTGGTGTTAATCAAGACTTTTCAATATTGGAGTATATCCCCAAGCTGATCATAGAGGAAGAAAATGACAAAATCACTAAGATACCATAACAGGAGGAGATCAAATAGGCCATACATGAACTTAATGGTAACAATGTTGCTGGTCTAGATGGTTTTTTAGGCTTATTCTTTCAAAAGTGTTGGGACATAGTAGGTGAAGATGTGACTAAGGTGGTGAAGGCTTTCTTTTGTGGTCAATTGCTGAAATTTGAGACCCACACAAATCTTGTCCTGCTACCCAAGAAAGAATTCCCTAAGAATTTTGGGTATCTCAGACCCATAAGCCTAAGCTATTTCATTAATAAAGTTAATTTAAGAGTTCTACGTGACAGGATGGTTGAGGTGTTGCCTAGAATCATCTCACCCAACCAGTCTGGATTTGTGAAGGGGAGAAATATCATTGAAAATATGCTCTTGGCTCAGGATATAATTAGGGATATAGGCAAGAGGAACAAACATACTAATGTGGTGGTCAAGTTGGACAAGGCTAAGACATATGACAGAGTATCATAGATTTTCCTTATGAAAGTGTTAAGGAATTTCGATTTTGATTTGATTTTGATGAAAGGGTGATTGATATGGTGTGGAGGTTACTGTCAAATAATTGGTATTCTATGCTTATAAATGGGCAGGATCATGGCTTCTTTAAATCCTCAAGAGGATTAAAATAAGGGGATGCTCTGTCCCTACCCTCTTTATTATAGATACCGAAGTATTGTCAAAGAGTTTCAATAATTTGCAAAAAGAGCAAGATTTTATTGGGTATGGGGTCCCAAAGTGGAGTCCACAAATCAATCACCTCTTTTATGCAGATGACATAATTTTATTTTGTTTTAGGGATAGGGTTTCCATCATCAAGATGATGAATGTGCTGAAGAGATATGAAAAGACTTCAGGGTAACTAATCAATAAAACTAAAAGTCTATTCTATCTGCATGATAATGCACCTCTTATTATTACTATCAGGCTCAGGAAACTATCTTAAATTAGACAAGGCAAATTATCTATCAAATATATGAGTTGTTTGGTCTATTATGGAAGGAAGAAGAACATATACTTTGAGGAATGCATCAGGAAAATTTCTAAAAAAGTATGTTCTTGGCAAAATAAGTTTCTTTCCTTAGGAAGAAAGATGACTTTAGTTAGAAATGCACTACAATCAATGCCTATCTACCTAATTTCAGCCATGTGCCCACTAAAGGAGTTGTGAAAAGAATGCATCAGATATTTGCTAAATGAAAAGACCGCAAAAAGTCCCCAAAAATGTGCCTTGGAAGTGCCTGGAATCGTAATTTCCATATATCTCAGAATCCATATGCTATATCAAAAATTCGACTTGATATTCTTGATCAGGGGGAAAAATTGAGTGGGAAATGGGTCTAACCCCGATTTTAGAGCAATCGTAGTGAAATTTAATTTCCCCAAGTTTGCGTAAAACAATGGCGATCCACGATGGTATCGCGACAGGCTGTCATCGCAGACCAGTGTAAAATTTGCCTCCATGATAGGTCACATCGCGGACCAAATACGGACCTGCGTATTTTGTTGCTAGTGATTTTTATCTCGATCCAAGTCTGTTAGACCTTGGACCTAAGCCTTCCCATGCATAAAAGTACCTATACTTAACCATATTTCACCTTCATATCATACAACTCATTTCCGAATACTCTCTCAAACCCTTAGACTAATATTCCTCTCAAAATGCAAGTGTCTAAATCTCAATCCGGATCTTAAGATTCTCATTCAAGCTTCAAGTCTCCATTTTCAATCTTCTTCAAGGATTCTCCAGAGTCAAGGTATGTGGGTATCAACCATTGGGTCTTTTTACCCATGGTTTCCAAGGTTTCTTTTTACCTAAAATACATGTTTCTAAGTTGATTTTACATATGGGTTTTCTATTATGAATTTGACTACGAATTATGTTAGGTTTTGTAAAAGTATGACTGTTTTAGCATGTTTTAAGCTATGAATCTTTTATCTATCTTGAGATTTGATCAAGGGTTTTGATGTATACTGTATGGTGATATTACCAATTATTGGTGGGGTGATTGAATTCAAGATTTCTTGCTTGATTTCACTCTTTAATTGTATGGTTTTACACTAGCATTACACACCAACCAAGTGTTTGATGAAATGTCCAGTTTATGGTTCTTGAGCCATTGATGTTCTATTGCATGACCTATGACTTATATGAACTTATGCTGATAAAAGTATGGTAAAAATATGTTGATTTCATGAAAAGTACCTATAATGTATGAAGTTGATCAATTGCCTCATTCGAGGAGTAGTAGGCACGTAACTACCTTGTTGGGGGGTATGAACCTCAATTACCTCACTCTGGAGGTAGTAGGCCCGTACAACCTTGTTGGGGGGTTTTACGTCAATTGCCTCGCTTGAGAGGTAATAGGCCCGTGCAACCTTGTTGGAGGGTTTATACCTCAATTGCTTAGTTTGAGAGGTAGTAGGCCCGTACAGCCTTGTTGAGGGATTTGCACATCAATTGCCTCGCCACAAAGGTGGTAGGCCTTGGTACTATTGATGGTATCTTCCTACACATGTAATATGTTCTATATACAAGCATATTTACTTCAAGTATTATTCATGCATGCCATATTATTATACGGTCATCTATTGCTCAATTATGCATTTTTATTATATTATTGTTGCATTGCATCATACATGCTTAGTACATTTAAATGTACTAATGCATACTCTATGCCTACATGATGTCACCATATAGGGACCGAAGCCCCACTTGATCATCCTCCTCCTCTACGTAGCTAGTATGATTTCTCTACAAAGTAAGTGGTGAGCCCTCAATTTCGGGGACAATATCTTGATCTCATCATATGTATAAAGACTCTCTTTCTTTTGTTTATTGTATGCTTGACTACGAGGGTGAGCCCGATTGCTTGTCTTGTCTCTCGCTAATGTTCTATATTTAGAGGTGTTATTGGACAAAATATGTATTGATGCTATGGGCCTTGAGTCTCTTTACTTTATGATGTTTTATGCTATGAAAGATGTCCCTTAGCCCCGATTATCCCTATTTCTATCTTTTATTGTTATTTTTTTACTTCCGCTATCAAGGATGTGTAATGATATCATAAGAGGCTTGCTTGGGGTCTCTTTGGGTTCCCCATGCGCACTGTCATATCTAGGTCCTAGGCTTAATGGTCTTTGGCATCTAACATAATACGTTGATTAGAGTCTTATTCATGGTTGTGTTGTGCACCACAAATATGAACAAGAGGCTATGAGACCTTTCAGGAAAAGCTTCCCTTCTTCTTACTCTATGTCCTACTATAGAAGCTAAGGTAAGATTCCCCACCCCCCAATGATTATTGTTTTTTATGCTAGATCATGCATAACACAAGAGGAAGAAGAGCCCATACACCCGAGGAACAACTGACTCATGGTGAGCTCCGGGATGCTCTCACTTTTCTTACACAAGTTGTGGTTAATCAAGCCAATCAAGGGGCCCAAGCCCCTTATGCTCCTACTCCAGCATCTTGGGTGAGAGACTTTATGAGGATGAACCTATAGGAGTTCAACGACTCTAAGGTGGACAAGGAACCTCAAGAATTCATTGATGAGATATACAAGGTGTTATCATTATGGGTATAAGGTCGGAAGAAAAGGCAGAGTTAGTGGCTTACCAACTCAAGGGTGTGGCCCAAATTTGGTATACTCAATAGAAAGAGGAGGAGGGGAACAATAATGTGACATTATGGGAGGAGGTTAAGGCGGCTTTCCTCAACCGGCTTTTCCTTTTTGAATTTAGGGAAGCCAAATTGGTGGAGTTCATGAACTTAAGGCAAGGATCTATTAGTGTGAGAGAATATGCCCTCAAGTTTAATCAACTCCCTAAATATGCTCCACACTTGGTTGCCGACCCAAGGTCTAGAATGAATAAGTTTGTGATCGGTGTTCCCAATTTGGTAAGTGAAGAATGTCATCACTCTATGTTGATCAATGGTATGGATTTATCCTGCGTGATGACTTATGCCAAACAATTAGAGGGGGTGAAATTGAGCAAGAGAAGGGGTCATGGGGCAAAGAAGGCCTATTTTGATAGTAAGTTCCAAAATACCAAGGGTGGCCGATTTCACCAGGCCAAGGGTCTTCTCATGTTCCTAGTAGAGATTTGTCAATGACTATCCAAGGCCCAAAGAAGACTGTGGTATGATTCCTAGACCCGTGTGTCCAAGATGTGGTAGGGGTCATGGCAGCCCATGCTTGAGGGATACTAATACTTGCTATAGTTTTGGGGAAGTGGGCCACATGATGATGGGTTGCCCTCAAATGGGAATAAGGGAAAGCATGTTCATCCTCAAGGTTGGGGTGCCAATGTGGTCCCTTTGGGGAAAGGAGATCAATAAGGTGGTGCCCCAAGGCACAATCGGTTTTATGCTTTATATGGGAGGAAAGGGGTTGATGAGGTGTTCGATGTCATCACCTGTATGTTAAAATTCTTTGATTTTGATATATATCCATTGATAGACAGGGGTACTACTCTTTCTTTTGTTACTCCTCTTATTGCAAAAAAGTTTCATGTTGAGCCCAAATTATTGTGTGAGTCTTAAAAAATATCTACTCCTATTGGTGCATCTATTGTTGCTAGCAAGGTCTATAGAAATTATCCTATTTGCATCTTGCATAAAATATTGCCTTGTGATCTTGTTGAGTTGGACATGGTTGACTTTGATGTCATTCTTGGGATGGATTGGTTGCATACATTTTATGCCTCTATTGATTGTAGAACCCATAGGGTCAAGTTCCAATTCCCAAATGAACTCATTCTTGAGTGGGAGAGTTATGATATTGTGGTTATGGGTAGATTTATCTCTTGTATTAAAGCCCATAAGTTGATCTTGAGGGGGGGTCTTTATCATCTTATGAGAGTTAGAGATGCGGAGTCTAAAGTCCTTCCAATAGAGTCGGTCCTGAAGGTGAATGAGTTCCTTTATGTCTTTCCAAATCACTTTCCTGTTGCTCCTCCCGAAAGAGAAATAGATTTTGTTTTAGACCTCCTCCCCGATACTCAACCCATTTCTATTCCCTCTTACCATATGGCCTAGATGGAGTTAAAGGAGTTGAAGGAGCAATTAGGGGACTTGTTGGAGAAGGGTTTCATTAGGCCTAGCCAATCACCTTGGGGTGCACTGATATTGTTTGTGAAGAAGAAGTATGGGTCTCTTAGAATGTGTATTGACTACCAGTAACTTAATAGGGTTACCATCAACAACAGGTATCCTCTACCAAGAATTGATGATTTGTTTGACCAACTTCAAGGGTTAGCCACTTCTCTAAAATTGATCATCAGTTCAAGTACCATAAATTGAAGGTGAGGAGCGTGATATTCCTCAAATGGCCTTCTGAACTAGGTATGAACATTAAGAATTTTTGGTTATGCCTTTTGGGTTAACCAATGCACCGGCTATCTTCATAGATCTTATGAATAAGGTCTTTAAACCCTATGTCGATTTGTTTGTTATGGCCTTCATTGATGATATACTGATCTATTCACATCGTGAGGAGGAACATGTGGCTTATTTGAGGGTAGTGCTACAAAGATTAAGGGAAGAGAAGTTGTATGCTAAATATGAGAAGTGCGAATTTTAGTTGAAATGGGTTGCCTTTCTAAGTCATGTGGTGTCGGTGGATGGTATTAAGGTGGATCCTAAAAAGAAGGATGTTATTAGAAATTGCCTAAACCATTGACCCCATTGGATATGAAGAGCTTCTTCGACTTAGCAGTTTACTATTGGAGGTTTGTGAATGGATTCTCTTCTATTGCTTCCCCTATGACCAAGTTGACTCAAAAGAAGGCCAAATTTATGTAGACTGATGAGTGTGAAAAGAGCTTCCATACCTTGAAGGATAAGCTTGTGTCCGCTCCTATCTTGTCTCTACCAGAAGGATTGGAAGGGTTTTTTTATGTATTGTGATGTCTCCCGGATTGGTTTAGGTTGTGTGTTGATGCAAAATGGTAAGATGATAGCCTATGCTTCTAGGCAACTCAAAGTGCATGAAAAGAATTATCCTACTCATGATTTTGAATTGGCCGCCATGGTTTTTGCATTGAGAATTTGGCGTCATTATTTTATGGGGTGCATGTTGATGTGTTTACCGATCATAAAAGCCTCCAATATGTGTTCACTCAAAAAATCTCAACTTGAGGCAAAAGAGTTAGTTAGAACTTAGTAAGGATTATTTTATGAGTGTGTATTATCATCCCGGTAAGGCTAATTTATGGCGGATGCTTTGAATAGGGTGTCTATAGGAAGCCTAGTTCATGTTGATGGTGGGGGCAAAGATGTGGCTAGAAAGGTCCATCGGGTGGCTAGATTGGGAGTTAGGTTGGAAAAGGTGGATAATGGGGGCTTTGTGGTAGTTGATGGCTCTAAATCTTCATTGGTTGAGGAGGTAAAAGCTAAGTAAGATCTTGAGCCCGCCTTGATAGAATTGAATGGTAGGGTGTAGGTTTTCTCCCAAGGGGGAGATGGTTCTCTTAGGTACCAAGGTAGGTTATGTGTGCCTTGTGTTGATGGATTGAGAGAAACGATCCTTAATGAGGCTTATGGTTCTTTTTGGTCTATTCACCCGGATTCTTCTAAAATTTGTAGAGATTTGAGAGAGGTGTATATGTGGGGAGGTATGAAGTGGGACATTGCCAAATTTGTACCCAGTTGTCATAGTTGCCAACAAGTCAAAGCTGAGCACCAAAGGCTGGGTGGCCTAGCACAAGACATAGGGATTCCTACTTGGAAGTGGGAAGAGATTAATATGGATTTTGTGGTAGGGTTACCTAAGACTAGGGAAGGTTTTGATTCTAGTTAGGTTGTGGTTGATCGGATGACTAAGTCGGCTCATTTCTTACCGGTTAAAATACTTACGGGGCCGAAGACTATGCTAAATTGTACATTCATGAGTTGGTGAGATTACATAGAGTTCCTTTGTCTATTATATCGAATCGTGGTGCTCATTTCACTTCACACTCTTGGGGGTCCTCCCAAAGAGGCCTTGGGACAAAAGTAAAGCTTAGTATGACCTTTTACCCTTTAATGGATGGGCTAGCTGAAAGAACTATCCAAACTCTTTAGGATATGCTTAGGGCTTGTGTATTAGAGTTTAAGGGTAGTTAGGATGATCAGTTTCCATTGATTGAGTTTGCTTACAACAATACCTATCATTCAAGAATTGGTATGGCTCCTTTTGAGGCTCTCTATGGTAGACATTGTAGATTACCAATTGGGTGGTTTGAAGTTGGAGATATGGCTTTGTTGGGACCAAAACTGGTTATGGAGGCTCTTGAGAAGGTTAGGATGATTAGAGAAAGGTTGAAGATAGCTCAAAGTCACCAAAAGTCCTATGCCGATAAGAGGAGATGAGAGTTTGAATTTAAAATTGGTGATTGGTTCTATTTGAAGGTTTCACCCATGAAGGGTGTGGTTTGTTTTGGTAGGAAGGATAAATTAAGTCCAAAATTTGTGGGTCCTTATAGGGTGATGAGGAGGATTTGTCAGGTGGTCTATGAGTTGAAATTGCCTAGTGAAATGGAATTGGTTCATTCAGTCTTCCATGTGCCTATGTTGAGGAAATGTGTGGATAACCCTAATGCTATTGTGCCTCTTATGTTGTGGGGGTGGTTGAAGATAACTTGACATATGAAGAAGTTCTAGTAGAGATCTTGGATAGACAAATAAAGAGGTCGAGGAACAAGGATATTGCTTCCATTAAGGTCCTTTTGGAGGAATCAACAAGTCAAAAGTGCTACTTAGGAAGCCGAAGCAAACATCCAAAAGAGATACCCATATCTTTTCCATTCTACTAAGGACTAAGGTACTAATTCTAAGTCTTCTCTGTGATGTTATCTCTCATGTTTCAGCCCCTAAGTCATTTACATGCATTCATGTTTATATTGACAAAGTTCTTGGTGATTTTAACACTTATGTTGAGAATTTTGAAAATGGTGTTTAAGTGTATTATTTTATTCTTGTTGGGGCTGATCTCTTCATCATTACTCTTCTCATTTATGTTTCTTTTATATTTGGGGATGAATGTTCCTAAGGAGGAGATATTGAAACCACCCAAAAAAGTGCCTGAAAATGTGCCTCGGATGTGCTAGAAATCGTAATTTTCATATATCTCAAAATTTGTGCGCGATATCAAAATTTTGACTTTATATTGTTGATCAAGGGAAAAATTGAGTGGGAAATAGGTCTAACCCTGATTTTAGAGCAACCGTAGCGAAATTTAGTTTTCCCAAGTTTATGCAAAATAGTGTCGATCCGTGATGGTACAACAACACACAGATGTGGCGGACCAGTGTAAAATTTACCTCTGCAATAGGTCCACATCACAAACCAGACGTAGACCGGTGCATTTTGTTGCAAGTGATTTTTATCTTGGTCCAAGGATTTTGGGCCTTGGGCCTAAGCCTTTCCATGTGTGAAAATACCTATATTTTAGCCATATTTCACCTTCATATCTTACAAGACATTCCCCAATACTCTCTCAATCTTTAGACTAATATTACTCTCATAATTCAAGTGTCCAAATCTCAATCTGGATCTTAAGGTTCTCATTCAAGCTTCAAGTCTCCATTCCCAATCTTCTTCAATGATTCTCCAAAGTCAAGGTATGTGGGTTTCAACCATTGGGTCCTTTCACCATGGTTCGCAGCTTCCTTTTTACCTAAAATGTATGTTCTTAAGTTGATTTTACATATGGGTTTTCTATTATGAATTTAACTATGAACTATGTTTGGATTTTGTAAAAGTGTGACTGTTTTAGCATGTTTTGAGCTATGAATCTTTGATCTATCTTGAGATTTGATGAAGGGTTTTGATGTATATTGTATGGTGATATTACCAAATATTGATGGGGTGGTTTACTTCAAGATTCCTTGCTTGATTTCACTCTTTAATTGCATGGTTTTACACTAGCATTACAGACCCTCCAAGTGTTTGATAAGATATCCGGTTTTGGGTTCTTGAGCCATTGATGTTCTATTAAATGAGCTATGACTTGTATGACTTTATGATGATGAAATTATGGTATAAATGTGTTGATTTCATGAAAAGTACCTATAATGTTAGAAGTTGATCAATTACATCATTCAGGGGGTAGTAGGCCCGAACTACCTTGTTAGAGGATATGTACCTCAATTGCCTCGCTCGGGAGATAGTAGCCCTGTGCAACCTTATTAGGGGGGTTTGTACCTCAATTTCCTCGCTCAGGAGGTAGTAGGGCCATGCAAACTTGTTGGGGGGTTTTTTTACCTCAATTGCCTCACTCGGGAGGTAGTTGGCCAGTCAACCTTATTGAGGGGTTTATACCTCAATCCTCTCTCCAAAGAGGTGGTAGGCCTTGGTACTATTGATGATCTCTTCCTACACATGTAGTATATTCTATATACAAGCATGTTTACTGCAAGTATCATTTATGCATGCCATATAGTTATACGTTCATCTATTGCTCAACTATGCATTTTGACTATATTGGTTATCTATTGTTGCATTGCATCCTACATACTTAGTACACTCAAACGTACTAACGCATACTATATGCCTACATGATGTAACTATGTAGGGACCAAAGCCCAACTTGATCATCCTCCTCCTTCATGTAGCTAGTACGATTTCTCTACAAAGGAAGTCCTCAACCTCGGGGACAATGTCTTGATCTCATACTATGTATAAAGACTCTCTTACTTTTTTTTATTGTATGTTTGGCTATGAGGGTGAGCCCAGTTGCATGTCTTCGCCCCCACTAAGTTCTATGTTTAGAGATGTTGTGGGACAAGATATTTATTGATGGTATGAGCCTTGAGTCTCTTTACTCTATGATGTTTTATGTTATGAAAGATGTCCCTAAGCCCCGATTATCCCTCTTTGTATCTTTTATTGTTATTTTATTGCTTCCAGGACCAAGGATGTGTAATGATATGTTAAGAGGCTTGCTTGGGGTCCCTTCGGGTTCCCCATGCACCATGTCACCTCTAGGCCCTAGGCTTCAGGACCAAGGATGTGTAATGATATGTTAAGAGGCTTGCTTGGGGTCCCTTCGGGTTCCCCATGCACCATGTCACATCTAGGCCCTAGGCTTGGGTCATGACACTAAATTATTTTTTGGGGGGGGAAGGGGAATCAGATGACAAAATTTGAATAGATTTCAAAAGAATTAACTCACCATCATATATTGATTGTTCTTAATCATAAAAGAATGAAAAATGGACTGAATTCAATGTTTCTCTCGCGTTTATATGCCATCTCCTCTTCATTGCTGAACTATTCCCTTCTTAACATGAATTATATGAAGAAACAAGTCAATTTAGAAAAATGAAAAAGATGGCTAACAGATTACTAGAAAATTTGATGAAAAACTAGAAAGAGATCGAGAAAACTCTATGCTTTGTAAAAACTTGAACGATGGTTGGAGGAGGAGGAGGAGGATGAGGAGGAGGGGAAGGGAGAAGAAGAAAGAAAAAAGAGAGAAATAAACAAAAATCTAAAACTCACTCTTCTTTGTAATTTTGAAGAAGATGACGATGATAGAGATCTTGAAGGAGAATAAGAATCCAGAGAAATGATTACAAATGAGAACTCACTTTTGTTTTTTCTAGTTTTGCAGAACAAGAAGAATCTAGAAATGATTGTAAATGTGAACTCACCCTTTTTTGTAATTTTGAAGAAGAAAAATCCAGAAAGAGGTGCAAATGTATGAACTCGCTTTTTGTTGTAATTCTGTAGAAGAAGAATCTAGAGAAATAGTTGTGAATGTGAACTTACTCTTTTTTTTGTTTTTATAATTTTCAAAAGAAATTATTATTCATAGGGCAGTCACGTATGCGTGTAATTCATTTTGGATTTTGTTTAAGCAGAAAAGCTGTGACTATTCAAAAATAGAATTCATAATTTTGTATAAAGTTTTCCTTGTTTTTTCTTTTAAATTTTATTTGTTATACATGCTTTGGGATAGGTGTTGGAAGTGCAAAAACATGTGTACTAAAATTAGTTTGTCACGCCCTGAGAGGGTACAATAGACATGGCCGACACTCAAAGACTATTATTGGTCCCCAAGTGAACTACTTGACCTTATCACATTCGTTCATTCAACAACTAATAAATCAGAAGAAGTCTAAAGATAATAATAGGAAATCTTGTCTTAGGTATCACATTAAATAAATAGGCTAGTAGGAAAGAAACTAGCTCATCAAGTCTTAATATCAATCTTCAACTCTAGTCTATGAAGCCTCTATCACTATCAAATGGTACCAATGACAGACCTGTGGCTACCTCAATTAAAAGTAATGCTAACTCAAGTCTAACTTTAATAAGCTCTATGAAAATAAAGTTGGATCCTCCAAAGTAAGAAAGGCTTACCAACTCAGCTAAATGCAAAGATCCTCAATGGTATGCCTATTGATAATCTCTAGTACCTTTCTCTACATCATAAAATGATGCAATCCAAAGGGGACATCAGTATGTGGAATGTACAAGTATGTAAAATGACTGAATGAAATAGAAACGTATAGAATAATATAGAAATAAGTTCAACTCAAGAATATACTTAAACAGGATGTCAAATGTCTATCAAAAGCAAGAACAAAGAGTAGCCAGGTGACATATCAACCAATCAAACCTCATCAGTGAACTCAACACAACTCAATCGAACTCAACTCAACTCGAATCGACTCAGAGTACTCAATGTAAGGACTATCAAAGAGTTTCTATTATCCAATAACAATCTCTTATAAGTCAGTGATTGTATAACAATCTCGCTGATGTTGCCATAGTCATTCTGTACATGCCAGGTAAAGAATGAATTAGATCCACTAGGGATCTAGCCTCAAAAAGTCCTTTATTACCTTTAGGGACTTTAACACAAGAGGGAACCTCAATGTAATGGTTCTAATCCTCACCTATGCTTGACATTGTATTTAATAAGTGTGAGTTGGATTTAATCTTACTTATTTTGGTGCTTGAATACTCCTCCCATGACTCAATGTTCAAAAGACTCCTCCTCATCTCAATCAGCCGCGTGGAGGCACTCAACAACTAAATTAGTCTTGTGGAGACTCTCATTGTCTCATTAACTCAACTTAATATGGCCTTTCGGCCTAACGTCTTAATCAACTCATCAAATCAGTTCTTATTTGAGAACTTAAGGACTCAGATCATCATTAAGAAAAAGTCAATTAGACAAAACTCAAGTATTCAATTATGAATACTCATAGGATCATCAAGCTCAATTAACCCAACATCATACTCACATCACAATCACCATCAACATACTCAAGTCAAGGCTCTAGACTCCATCCCTTGTGATGTGCTATCAAAATAGAATAAATTTGATGCTTATAACTTAGGATTTTCTGAGTTCTCAATGCAAAATTTATGGTTTTTAAGTGTTTTTGTGTTTAGTTTTGCAAGAAAGTATGTTGGCATGACTTTGGGGCAAAATTGTAGACTTTTCTAATTTTTGGTGACTTACGAGAGCCTCTATGGATCATAGAGCGTTCTACGAGTTGTATAGGATAGTTTTGTGACAAATTTCAGTGAAATATGATTTCTAAAGATCAGCTATACGAGACCTCTATATGAGCCATATATTAACTCTATGAGTCATATAGAGAGGTTTCGTGAAGAATTACAGTGAAGGACCAGTTAATGCAGATAAAGTCTATAAAAGTGTTATACGAGTCTTGAATCAATCTACGACTCATAAATTGGATTTTTGGTAGTGAAGTCTAAGATTCAAAAAGATGAATACAAGACCCCTATTACAACACATAAATCCCTTTACGATTCGTAAGGACTTGTCATAGAAAGTCGCCGACAAGTTTTTCTATTTTTAAGGACTTAATTGTAATTACTATTAATAGTAATTTTAGGTCATTTTTCAGGATAATGCAGTAAAGAACATCATTAGAAAGTACTTTTAGGGTTTTATACTTGGAGACTTCAATTTTGGAGGAGAATATACTTGTGAATTAATTGGATCTTCAAATCTTGTGATTCTCAATTAATTTTGAATTTGCTTATTGTTCAATTCAATTGGGTAAGAGTTTAATTATGTTTTCTCATCTCATAATTTCTTCATCTACCCATAGCATGAATAGCTAAATCCACAACTTGAAATTGTGGGAACCATAAAGATTTAACCAATAAACCCAGATAATTTACAATTCTGGGAATAGGTATTTGCATATATTAATCAATTCTTTTCATATTGTATGTTTTGTAATAGTGGCCAATATTAGAACTTGCCTAGTGTTACCTTCTTGATGCAGGTGGTAATGAATAGGAAAAGAGATTGATTAACATGATTCAATAATGAGTTCTCATCTAATCAACCGAACTACAACAAGGGAGGTTGACTGGGACTATAGGTAATGGTTAGTATTGCACACTATGGAGATGGGCCAAGTCACTTAATGAGGTTTGCCTCTCACCTTTGACCAAAGGGCTTAGTGAACTTAAATTACCATACTACATACTATACTCTAGTCGAGCATTGGGCTACCCAGGGATATTGAGTTGGAGAATCAGGGGGAACACAATTCCCAAGTTGCTCTCCATTATTGATTGTCTCTTGTGATAGTAATTTTAGTTTATTTTCTTGTTGAACATTGCAAACCCCCCATCCGAGCAATTAAGTTGTTAATTACTTGAATTTCATATTGGTGAATTCATTGTTAGTCTTTGTATTCTCTGTGGGATTCGACCCTAACCTTGGTTAGGTTTTATATTTGACAACGACCGCTTTATCCTCAAAAGAGAGGTGTAACTTGGGCATGATCAAATATTATAGCGCTATTGCTAGGAAATATGACCAGACATAATTAAATTCACTAGTAATTATAATTCAAGAGTTAATCCTTAGTTCTCTTGTATTTTACTTTTGTTTTTATTTTTGTTTCTTTGCAGGATATATTGGTAATGTATGCCTAATACTATGAGTTAAGGCAATCCCTTCACTCCCCTTGATCCAGAGATCCAAAGAATTATAAGAAGAATGACCTAAGAAAATGCTAATATCGAGGGTAATGCAGCCTTGAATCAGAATGTTAATGATGATGATTTGAATGAAAACCCACCTCCTTTAGAGAATATTCCACATCTTTGGGATTTCAATGACAATGCTTACCGATAGAGTCAATATAGATTGAACCCTATAGCTATGGATGTGACCAGGGCTATTGTGTTGCCACCACTATGGGCTAACACAAAGTTCACAGTTTCTAGTGAGTTACTATAAATACTACAAAACTATGGGCAATTTACAGGCCTACCATCAGAGGATCCATACAGCCACTTGCACAATGTGGTATTTTTTTTGTAAGAGTGTGATGGAAACACAAAATCTATCTAAGGATACTGTAGGACTTTGTGTTTTCCCATTGTCTCTTATGGGTATTGCTACTTTATGGCTATATGAGCTCCCACAACATTCAATCACTAGTTGGGCAGATTTCTAGAAGGTCTTTTTTAGAGAGGTAGTTCCATAGATCAAAGAAACTCAAGTTAAAAGATAAGATCAATAACTTTGAGCAACATACTAGTGATTCAATTAGCACTTTATAGGAGCAATTTACTAAATGTTTGAGAAGTGTCCCTGACAACAAGATTGTTGATGATGCTTTGGTGGAGACCCTCTATTGTGTTATTGATGAGAATAGTCGAGCCTATGCGAACACCATTATGGGGGCATGTTTTTAAATCAACCATTTGCAAAGATTGTCGAACATATAGTGCAGGTGGTCAAGATGAGTCATGCATGGGGATAACGGGACAAAGCTTTTATAAAGAGTTCATGTGCTGTCATGTTGGTTCAAAGAAAGCCAAGATCAATGAGGTGATTGTGTAACAACTTGCTCAACTTTACACAAGCATTGATATTGTAATCAAGCAGAATCAAGAAAGACTGAATGTAGAAGTTCATCGACCTCCACGTACACCCACGTATAAGGAGTCTTATTTTGAGGAGGATGCCTGCTTTGTGAATGATCAGAAGAGAAGTTTCTGGACAAACGCCCAAGGGTCTAATTAAGACTATTGGTGCCAAGGTCAAGGAAACCAAGGTCAGAACTATGATAGAGATAGAGCTTAAAGAGATAGCCGGGGTGGTTATTATGAGAGGAATAGGGGTCCAGAAGCCGATTGTTTCAAAGAAATGGTTTCAAAAATGGTTTGTATATGCTACCACATAACTGAGATACTAATACAAGCAATTCTAGAATTGAGAAGTTGTTTGATCATTTGTTAAAGAAGGCTGAGACACAAGATGAAACTCTAAGGGGTATGAAATTCAATATTTCAAGCATTAATCAAAAGATAGAGTCTCACTCTATGGCTATTAAACAACTCGATCAATAATTTGGTCAAGTGCCAACTCAGTCAAATCAGCTTCAAAAGGGAATATTTCCTAGCAAAACAGTTCAAAATCCAAAAAATAAAGGGCAATGTATGGAGGTTATTACTAGAGGTGGAAAGCATACCATTGATCCTCCTATGCCGATTGAGGTAGAAGATGGTCATGAGAAGATAGTTACAGATGAAGATTTGATTGAAGGAGATGATTATGTTAAAGATAGGGTGAGTGAGGTAGTTAAAGAGCAACAGAAGTATAAGCCCGTCCCAAGGCCTCCTCCTCCTTTCCCTCAAAGACTCAAAAAGAGGGAGGAGGAAGGCAAGTTCAAACAATGTCTCTCTATGCTTAAGCAACTATCCATGAACATTGCTCTGATTGAAGCTCTAGAGAAAATGTCAGGTTATGCAAAGTATATAAAGGATTTGGTTAACAAAAAGCACATAGTGAGTCAGGAGCTTTCCCAAGAGTTTCAACATTGTAGTGTTATTACTACTAAGTCCTTGGTTCAAAAGCGTGAACACCTAAGTACTTTCACTATACCTTGCAATATAGGAGATGTGGAGTTCATAAGGGCACTATGTGATTTGGATGAAAGTATCAATTTGATGCCTCTTGCGGTTTACAAGAAGCTTGATTTGGGAGCCGCTACTCCAAGTAACTTGTAGTTGTTGATGGCAAATAGAACTATAAAGAAACCTATGGGGATACTTTATGATGTGTTGGTAAAGGTTGAAAAATTCATATTCCATGCAGATTTTGTGATTCTATATTGTGAGGTTCTCGTCGAGGTCCCAATCATCTTGGGTAGACCATTCCTAGCCATCGAACGTGCTCTAGTGGATGTGGAGGCTGGTCAACTCAGGTTTTGAATAATGATAAAGAAGTTATCTTTGATATCTATCAATCTATGAAACATCCTGATAAGTTAAAAAGTGAGGTTTGGGAAATTGGTGAAGTCCAGTAGCCAATATGTCTAAGTCGTGCAGCGACAATAAATCAGGTGCTACTTGGGAGGCAACCTAAGAATTTTGATATTTTAGCTTAGTTTTGAGTTTATCTTTAATTTTTAGATTCTTATGTAGTTGTTTGATTATGTTTTGATTGCTATTTTTAACATTGGGTTGGTTGCATATAGGGTGCAACTGAATTTTATGAAGAGTATGCAGGTAAAAGACTAAGGCAGTAGATTTTGCTGAGAAATACATGAGGTACAATTTCTACGATTAGGTTTACAAGATGTATTGCACTTTACGACTCGTAACCCCATCTCGTAGAGATTTCTAATATGTATGAACAGTGTGCACTCAATCCACGAGCTAACTTTATGACTCGTAGATCAAACTATGAGTCGTGAATGGAGTTCGTGGATCTCAAGTAAGTTTTTGAAATTTTCTAAGGGTTGAGGGATCTACTAAACCATGATTTACAAGTTGTAGATCCACTTACAAGTCGTAATTGGGGTCTCGTAGACCTAAGCCTAGTGATTTTAATCATTGACCTGATAAAGGTATAAAAGAGGGGTAAAATTATTTTGACCCCACTTTTGACCTAATTGACTGAAATTTCTCAAAATTTTCCATCTCTTTCTATATTCCGATCAATTTTCGGCTATCAAATCCATTTTCCTGTGTGATTTTTTGGCACCTAGGGTTTTTCATCTTTCACTTTCTCTTTCTTCTACAAGTTCATCACTATTTTTGGTAAGTTTCTTGGTTTACTTTTAGTCTCAAAATTTACATCGTTCTTAATTGCTTGATATGATGATTGTGTTGGCTTTGATTTCTAAGAACGAATTTCTTTTTGAATTTGAATGGTGACTATAAAATCAGGGTTTCTTTTGATTCAAATTGAATGGACTTTGGAAGAGAATGTTTTGACACGATTGAGTGCTAAATGCTATGCCTATTGAATCATTATCCATGGTTGATTTATTGATATTGTAAGATTTATGATTATGATTTGGTTGGTATTGGCATGAGCATATGATGTTGTGTAAGTCAAATAAGAATAGTCGGAAACATAAGTTCTTCCATGCTTATTCATTTTTGATGGGGTGAATATTTGTGAAATTGTCATGGGGTATTGGTTATTATGTGCTTATCATGATTATGCTTGCTTCAGTCCTGTTGATTGAGTGTTGAATATGTTCTTAGGGTTCGTGTGATGGACTTAGAAACATCAGGTATTTGACATTTCTTATTCACAAGAGTCTTTTATGACTCGTAGATGAATCGACGAGCGTAAATGCCCCTCATGGGAAATTCCAAACACATCACGATATGAGTATTCATCAGACAAAATCTTCTACAAGTCATAGATAATTTTACAACTCGTACATAAGTCTCATAGATCCTTGCCCATTTTGAATTACTCTCTTGAATTATATACTAACCCAGTTTACGACTCGTAAACCAATTTATAAGTTGTACCTAGGGCTCGTACATTTTTTCCAGTGTCTATTATTGTTCTGAAGTACTGGTCTATAAGAGCACTTTATGACTCATAGTTTTACTACGATTCATAAATTCTACAACTGATTAAAATGAAATGACCCTGAAAAGTGTCCAAAAACATTCCTCAGAGTGCCTATAATTTTAAATTTCATATATCTCAAAATTCATTCATTATTTCAAAATTTTGACTTCATATTTGTGTTCAGGGGGTCAAAATTAGGGGAAGAAGGGTCTAACCCCAATTTTAGAGCAATCGAATCACAATTTCAATTTCCAGAGATAATCCACGACAGCACCGTGATGCGCAGCTATCGCGGACATGTGTTAATTTGACCTCCGCAATAGGTCCGCATCATGGACCTTTGTATATTGTTGCTAGTGATTTCTATCTTGGTCTAAGGCTTTGGGGCCTAGGGCGTAAGTGTTCCTAATCGTATTTTTACCTATTCTTAGACAAATTTCACCTTCATATCATCCTAAACATTTCTCAATACTCACTCAAAAACTTAGTCATATTTTCACTCCCCAAACTCAAGTCCCAAACCCTCATCCCAAGCTAAGGTTCTCCTTCAAGGTTCTTCTTCAAGCTTAAAGTCTCCCTCTCTAATCTTCACCAAGTTCATCTCTAAGCTAAGGTATGTAGGTTTTAGCCATTGGGTTCTTCCACCCATGGTGCCCTAATTTCTTTTTTACTCAATTTGCATGATTTAAAATTAATTTTACATGTGGCTCTTGTATATTAAGAAATTTATTACACAGTGATTTGAGTTCGTGAAAGTATGGTAGTTTTCACATATTTTGAGCTCTAAATCTTTGATTTAATGTTGGATGTGACGAGGGCTTTTGATGTGAATGTCATGGGGGTGTTGCAAGGTGTTGATTTTACAATAGATTTTCTTGCATGATTTCATCTCTAAATTGCATGGTCTTTTACCCCCATTTCACACCCCCTTGAAACGAACACAAAAAGTGCGTAAAAACATTCCTCGAAAGTGCCTGGAATCTTGTTTTCCATATATCTAAAAATCTATTGGTTATTTCGAAAATGCGACTTCATATTCTTGTTCAGGAGGTCCAAATTATGGTGACAAGTGTCTAACCTCATTTTTAAAGCAAAGGAATCGAATTATGAAATTTCACTTGGTGCGATTTCCAGAGAGCCTCCGCGTCCTCTCCGCAACATGGAGATGTGTATTTCCTGCACTATCTTTCCTAGTCCATCTAGATTTTTCTAACTACTGGGCCTAAGTTTTCCCAAATATGTCTTTATCTATACTTAGCCTTATTTCACCCTCATATTACCCTAAACATTTCCCAATACTCACCAAGTCATAGCCAAATATTTGCTCCTAAATTCAAGTCCCAAACTCAAGTACAATGTTAAGGATTTCATCAAGGATCTCACTTAAGCTTCAAGTCTCCATTTCCAATCTTCTTCAAGGGTTCTCCAAAGTCAAGGTATGTGGTGTTGAACCATTGGGTCTTCCATCCATGGTCTCCATTTCCAATCTTCTTCAAGGGTTCTCCAAAGTCAAGGTATGTGGTGTTGAACCATTGGTCTGTCCACCCATGGTGCCTAAACCCTCATTTTATTAATATTTCATGATATAAAGTTGATTTTACATGTGGGTCTTGTATATTGAGAAATTTACTATACAGTGATTTTAGTTCATAAAAGTGTGGTTGTTTTAGCATGTTATAAGATCTAAATCTTGGATCTAATATTAGATTTGATGAGGGGTTTTGCTATGATTGTCTTGGGAGTGTTACAAGGTGTTGATTGATTGTTTTACAATAGATTTTCTTGCATGATTTCATCTCTAGATTGTATGGTATGAGCATATGATGTTGTGTAAGTGGAGTGTTACAAGGTGTTGATTGATTGTTTTACAATAGATTTTCTTGCATGATTTCATCTCTAGATTGTATGGTCTTTTATCCTCATTACACACCCTCAAGGTGTTTGATAAAATATCCGGTTATGATTTCTTGTGGAAATAAAGGTCCAAAGCATGAGATATGATATGAATAATGTTATGATGATGAAATGAGCTTATGTATATGATGAATCCTATTTCAAGTGTTGTATTACACTATATGATGAATCCTATATAAAGTGTAGTATCGACCATGACCAATCTAGGGTCTAGCGCCCAGATAACCTAGACGGGGGTTTGTACTCACTAACCTAGATAAGGGTTAATATTCATCCACCAGAGTGATGGGGTGGCATCATTACTAACCTAGATGGGGGTTTGTAATCATCAACCTAGATGAGGGTTATTACTCATCCACCTAACTGATGGGGTGGCAATATCACTAACTTACCAAGGGGTTTATACTTTGAAAATCTAGCTTGGTCTCTTCTACACATATCATATTCTATATAAGTATGGATTACCTAAGTATGTTTTACTTATGCATTGATCATACATGACATATTGCTATATCATGCCTATTGCCTATTTTTATGCATCTTGATTATGAAGCTTGTCTCTTGTTTCATTATATCCCACACACTTATTACATTCAACCGTACTAACGCATACTCTTGCCTACATGATATCACCATGTAGGAGCTGGTGCCCAAGTTGATCATCCTCCTCCTCCACGTGGCTAGATGGTGCTATCCCAAGCTTGTTGGTGATTTCTCCATTTTGGGGACTTTGGTTTATGTTTTCCTCTTATCTATGTATTGAGACGCTATTTTATGTTCTATTTGACTATGAAGGTGAGCCCGGTTACCTTGTCTTGGTCCCCACTCTATTTATGTATTTAGAGGTGTTTGGTGGACAAGTTATATATTACATTTGAGCTTTGACTTATCTATCTTATTTAAGTATTATACTCTCTTTCTCCCTTAGTTCCATTTCCCCTTGTTAATGTTTCTTATGATGTTTTATATTGCTTCCGCGACCAAGGATATGTAATGATATGCTATGAGGCTTATTTGGGGTTCCTTTGGGTTCCCCATTCGCCGATCACATCTAGGCCCTAGGCTTGGGTCGTGACACCCCAAGTGTTTGATAAAATAGTCGGCTAGGGTTTCTTATGGAACTGAAGGTCCAAAGCATGAGAAATGATATGAATGACTAAATGATGATGAAATGATCTTATGTATATGATAAATTCTATATAAAGTGTTGCATCAGACCATTCCTAATCCGGGGGGACTTAGGACTCGGATAACTGAGGTGGGGGTTTTTACTCATCAACCGAGGTAGGGGTTTGTACTCATCAAACCATGTGAGGGGTTTGTGCTTCGCCACCAGGGTGATAAGGTGTGATTATCATCAACCATGTGAGAGGTTTGTACCACACCACAAGGGTGGGAGTGAGATCATCATTAACTGACCAAGGGGTTCATACTTTGGAAATCTAGTCGGTCAATTCTTCACAAATGACATCCTATATGAGCATGAGTTACTTAAGCATGACTTACTTAACCATTGATCATATATGTCATATTGTTATATTATATCTATTGCTTAACATTATACATTTTGATTATGATGCCTATCTATTGTTGCATTACATCCTACATATTTAATACATTTAAACGTACTAACACATACTCTCTACGTACATAATGTCACCATGTAGGAAATGGTGTCCAAGTTGGTCACCCTCCTCCTCTACGTGGCTAGTTCGATACTACTTAAGTTATTTCGTGAATCCTCCATTTTGGGGACCTTAGTCTATGTTGCTCCTATGATGTATTGGGACATTCTTTTTTATTGTCTATTTGACTATGAGGGTAAGCCCGATTACTTTGTCTTGGCCCCTGCTCTTATATATGTATTAGAGGTGTTTGTTAGACATGTTATGTATCTATATTTAGAGCCTTGACTCTATTGTTGTTGATGTCTATGATATGAGCTTGTCTCTTGTCTCTTGCTCTTGACATTGTGCAAGCTTTTCCCTTAGCTCTGGTTTCCCCATTCTTTTATCTTTGATGCTTGATCTATTGCTTCTACAACCAAGTTTGTAATGATGCTTTATGAGTATTGCTTGGGGCCACTTTGGGTTTAACCTTGCACCGTGTCACATCTAGGCTCTAGGCTTGGGTCATGGCAAACTTTGTATCTGAGCACTAGGTTGATAGATCCTCAAAGTCTAACACACTGCATAGATTAGAGTCCTATTCATTATTGTGAAGCTCGCCATGACTATGAGTAGGAGGCTATGAGACATTTTTGGAAATATTTTCCTTCTTCATGTTCTAAGACATGCTATAGAGTTGTGGTAAGTTTTTTCCCCTAACGATGGTTTTTTTTCTATGCTAGATCATGCTAAACACTAGAGGATAAAAGGCTTAAACTCTAGAGAAGCAACCTAACAATGGTGAGCTCTGGGATGCTCTCACTATACTTGCCCAAGTAGTGGCCAGCCAAGTCAATCAAGGGGCCCAAGCCCCTCATGCTACTACCCCAGGAGCTAAGGTGAGAAACTTCATGAGGATGAGTCCTCCGGTCTTCTATGGGTCAAAAGTGGATGAAGATCCACAAGAGTTCATTGATGAGGTCAACAAAATCTTAAATATCATGGGTGTTGGGCCAAATAAAAAAGCAAAGTTGGTGGCGTACCAACTCAAAGTGGTAGCTTAAATATAGTATGATCAATGGAAGGGTGAGAAGGGGGTTGGCAATGTGGTGCTTTGGGAGGAGTTCTAATTGGATTTCCTTAATCAATTTTTCCTTCATAAATTTAGGGAAGCTAAGTTGGTAGAGTTTGTGAACTTAAAACAAGGTGCTATAAGAGTGAGAGAATATGCCCTTAAGTTTAATCAACTTTCAATGTATGCTCCTTGTTTGGTGGTCGATCCTAGATCTAGGATGAATAAGTTCGTGATAGGGGTCTCCAACTTAGTATGTGAAGAATACCAGTCTGCCATGCTAATTAGCGGTATGGACTTATCTTGGTTAATGACATATGTTGAGAAAATGGAGGAGGAAAGGATGAGGAAAAGAAGGGGGCATGAGGCCAAAAGGGTTCGATTTGAGGGTAAGTTCCAAAAGGATGCTAGATTTCATCAAGGCAAAGGGCCTCCTCATGCTACTAACAGTGGGTTTTCCACTGACTTCCCTAGGCCTCAAGGTGTTGGTAGTGTGGCTCCTATTGATGGGTGTCCTAGATATGGAAGAAATCGTAGAAGCCCATATTTGAAAAATTCTAATGCATGCTTTGGTTGTGGGAAGCTTGGGCATAAAAAGGTATATTATCCAAGAAATTGTGGAAAAGTTTAGGGTGTTAATACGGTCCCCTTGGGTAGAGACGGTCCTCAAGGTGGTTCTCTAAGGAACAATCAATTTTATGCTCTATATGGGAGGCAAGGGGTTGGTGAGGTCCCCGATGTTGTTACCGGTATGTTGAAAATCTTTGATCTTAACGTATATGCTTTGATTGATCTGGATGCCACTCTTTCCTTTGTTACCCCTTTTATTGCTAAAAAGTTCCATGTTGTCCCCAAGTTATTGCATGAACCATATGAAGTACCTACTCCTATTGGAGCCTCTATTGTTTCTAGGAAAGTCTATAGGAGTTGTCCTATGTGCATTTTGCATAAGTTGTTGGCTTGTCATCTTGTTGAATTAGAGATGGTAGATTTTGATGTCATACTTGGGATGGATTAGTTGTATGCCTACTATGCTTCCATTGATTGTAGATCCCATAGGGTCAAAATTCAATTTCCTAATGAACCCATCCTTGAATGGAAAATTCAATATGTGGTGGTCAAGGGTAAATTCATTTCATGCATTAAAACCAATAAGTTAATTTCTAAGGGATGTTTGTATCATCTTGTGAGAGTTAAAGATATGGAATCCAAAGTCCCTTCCATCAAGTCGGTCCCTATTGTAAACGAGTTTCTTGATATCTTCCCAAATGACCTTCACAGTGTCCCTCCCAAAAGGGATATAGATTTTGGGATAGATCTCCTTCCTGATACTCAACTTATCTCCATTCCCTCTTACTGTATGGCTCTGGCGGAGTTGAAGACGTTGAAGGAGCAATTGAAAGATTTGTTGGAAAAGGAATTTATTAGACCTAGTCAATCACCTTGGGGGTGCTCCGGTGTTGTTTATGAAAAAGAAGGACGGGTCACGTAGGATGTGTATTGATTATCAACAACTTAATAGGCTCAATATAAAGAATAGATATCCTCTTCCAAGGATTGATAGTTTGTTTGACCAATTGCAAAGGGCTAGCTTCTTCTCTAAGATTGATTTTTGGTCCGGGTATCATCAAGTGAGGTTCAGGGAGTGTGTCCTAAGATAGCCTTTTGGACTAGATATGGACATTATGAGTTTTTTGTGAGGTCGTTTGGGTTAATTAATGCACCGGCCATCTTCATGGATCTAATGAATAGGGTCTTCAGACCTTACCTTAATTCTTTTATTGCGGTCTTCATTAATGATATATTGATTTATTCGCATAGTAGGGAGGAGCATATGGGTCATTTGAGGGTTGTGTTGCAAAGGTTGAGGGAGGAGAAATTGTATCCCAAATATGAAAAGTGTGAATTTTGGTTGAAGGAGTTTGCATTATTAGGTCATGTGGTGTCGGGGGAGGGTATAAAAATGGATCCTAAGAAAATCAATGTGATTAGGAATTGGCCTAGA
>DF361567.1:2623-22833 GCA_000787875.1 Solanum virginianum
AAAAGAAAATTTTGTGTGCAAACTCAAAAAGAGTCTATATGGCCTAAAGTAAGCTCCTAGACAGTGGTACAAAAAGTTTGAATATGTCATAGGGGAGCAAGGCTACAAGAAGACTTCCTCAGACCATTGTGTGTTTGTACAAAAATTTTCTGATAAGGATTTTATCATCCTATTGCTGTATGTGGATGATATGTTGATTGTGGGCAAAGATACTTCCAAAATTGACGAGTTGAAAAATGAGTTGTGTAAGTCTTTTTCTATGAAAGACTTGGGTCATGCCAAACAAATTTTGGGCATGAGGATCACTCGTTTCAGAGATGATCCCCTGTCGTTGGAAGTCTAATGTATGCAATGGTATGAACTAGACTTGATATTGCTCATGCAGGTGGTGTTATAAGCAGACTTCTTGATAATACAGGAAAAGAGCATTGGGAAGCCATGAAGTGGATACTCAAGTATATGAGAGAAAGCTCAAATAAATGTTTGTGTTTTAGAGACTCTAGTCCAATCTTGAAGGGCTATACAGATGTTGATATAACTGGTGACCTTGATAACAGAAAATCCACTACTGGATATCTGTTTACTTTTTCAGGGGGAGCTATATCATGACAGTCAAAATTACAGAAGTGCGTTGCACTATCTACAACTAAAGCTGAATATATTGCTGCTACTGAAGCTAACAAAGAGATGATATGACTTAAACAATTCCTTCAAGAGCTTGGGTTGCAGCAGATAGAGCATGTCGTCTATAGTTACAGTCAAAGTGCGATACACTATCAACAACTGAAGCTGAGTATATTGCTGCTACTGAAGCTAGCAAAGAGATGATATGACTTAAACAATTCCTTCAAGAACTTGGGTTGCAGCAGATAGAGCATGTCATCTATTGTAATAGTCAAAGTGCGATAGACTTGAGCAAGAATTCGATGTACCATGCGAGGATAAAACACATAGATGTGAGATACCACTGGATTCGAGAAATGATAGAGGAAAAATCTATGCAAATTGAAAAGATCTCTACAAATGAGAATCCTGTTGATATGCTAACCAAGGTTGTGACAAGAGACAAGTTTGAATTATGCAAAGAACTTGTCGGCATGAGCTCTCTCTCATAAGAAAGATACCTCCTTCTGGAAATGGGTCTGGAGGGGGAGATTTGTGGTGTCCAGCCCCTTTCAAATTGTGGTAATTCTTTTGTGTGTGTAGAAGTCTTTAGGAGTATTGTACTCGTATCTATACGGTGTAAAATTCCTTACAAAAATAATATCAGTTACTCCTCTTGGCCCGTGGTTTTTCCCCTATTTAGAAGGGTTTCCACGTAAAATCCTTGGTGTCATTATTTTTTTCATTTTTTATTTTTTTTGTGTCATATTTATTTTGTGTTAATCTTTATTTTTCCCAACACTTTCAACAACATAACTGGAGAAATTACCAGAAATATTGATTGTTTATTCAAGCTCGAACAGTTCTTCATTGGCAATAATCCAATAAAAGGGACTATTCCAACTTCATTGGGAAATATTTCCACCCTGCAATATCTTTATAGTGGAAACAGTCGCATAGTGGGGCAAATTCCTCCAGAATTAGGGAAGCTATCAAATTTGAGGCAATTAAACCTTACGCAAAACTACAATCTCACTGGTCAAATTCCAGAGGCTATTTTCAACATATCTTCTTTAGAAATCATTGATTTCAGTAACAATAACCTCTCGTGTAGAATTCCGACCACTTCAGTTCTTCATCTTCAGAACCTTAAAGGCCTTTACTTGGCAGCCAATCAGCTGGAAGGGGAAATTCCATTGTTCATAACAAATGCTTCCAAGCTAGAGATGCTGGGGCAAAATAATAACTTCCTCACAGGAACAATTCCTACTAATTTGGGAAATTTCCGTGAGCTGAAAGATCTGTTCCTACATGATAATCAACTTACCAATGAACTAAGAGAGCATGAGTTGCGATTTTTCAATTCTTTGGCAGACTGTAGGATGTTGCGATATCTACAAGTGGGTAACAATCCATTGAATGGCATTCTTCCCAATTCTATCAGCAATCTTTCATCGACTATTGAAAACTTCAATATGGCAGATTCAGACATCAATGGCCTTATCCCAACGGGTATACGCAACATGAGCGGTCTCATAACCCTAAGCCTTGGAGAAAACAACTTCATGGGAAGTATTCCTTCTGATATTGGTAAGCTTGAACAACTCCAAGGACTCCTTGTAACTAACAATAAATTGCAGGGACATATTCCAGAGTCGATATGCCATTTATCTTAGTTGGTTGAATTAAGTCTGGGTGGTAATGAACTCTCAGGATTAATTCCAAAATGTTTAGGAAATCTTAGCACACTACAAGCCATTACATTGAGTTATAACAAATTTTCATCCAAGATTCCTTCGAGCATTTGGAAGATGAGTGGTCTTCTCTATCTAATCATCTCGCAAAGTTCTATAGAGGGAGAAGTTCCACAGGACATTGGACTGAAGGCCATTGTAGGACTAGATCTTTCTTGTAATCACTTTTCAGGCGTAATACCGAGCCAATTGGGGAACCTCCAAAACTTGAAGTCTCTTGACTTGTCAAACAATTCATTTTCAGGATCAATTCCATTATCCTTTGCCAACTTGATAAGCTTAGAATACTTGAATCTATCTTTAAATGCATTGTCAGGTACTATTCCCAAGTCTTTGGAAAAACTCTCGTACCTTAAAAGCATCAATGTCTCATTTAATGTTTTAAATGGTGAAATACCGAGTGGTGGTGTGTTTGCAAATTCCACTCTGCAATCATTTCTTGGGAACAAAGGTCTATGCGGAAAGCACATATTGGAGATTCCTGCTTGTGCTAATCCTGAAGGACAACAATCAAAGTCTAAGAAGCTTGTGCTGAAAATTGTTATTCCTGTGGTTGCTGCAGCTTTTCTAATACTTTGTTCGTTATAGTTTGGATAATGAAACAAAAGAAGAAAGGAAAATCCAAAGATGTGGAGAAGGTACCAAAGATCAGGACTTATGAATTGGTTTCTTACCACGAGATTCAACGAGCAACAAACAATTTTGATAGATCCAATTTATTTGGTGTGGGAGGTTCTGGCTCTGTGTACAAAGGTACATTATCTAACAGAACTGTGGTGGCCATAAAGGTTCTGGATTTGCAAAATGAGGAAGTATGCAAGAGGTTTGATACTGAATGTGAAGAAATCTTGTTCCGGTGATTACTACTTGTTCTAGTGAATACATACGAGCCTTTGTTCTGCAATATATGCCCAATGAAAGTCTTGATAATTGGTTGTACAGAGAAGATCGCCACTTGAACCTTCTTCAAAGAGTAGACATAATGCTTGATGTGGCTGTGGCAATTGAATATCTCCACCACGGACATGACACTCCAATAGTTCACTGTGACCTAAAGCCAGCCCACGTTCTTTTGGATGAAGAAATGGTGGCACATGTTGGTAACTTTGGCATCTCTAAAATATTAGTTGCAAGCAATTCCGTGGCACATACTGAGACATTAGGCACTCTTGGTTACATTGCACCAGGTACGACACTAGTTTCATTCTTTTTCACTTATCATAAACCTTTTCTTAATTAAGCTCTTCCGAATCCTAGAACTAAATAGAAATCAAGTCTGTGACTGTAGCAAACAATTATAATCTTTCGACTGTAACTAATTTTTTTCATTTTTGTTCTTCCAAAGAATATGGCTTGGAAGGAACAGTGTCCATTAGTGGGGATGTTTACAGCTACGGCATCATGATGTTAGAGGTATTGACGAAAAGAAGACCCACTGATGAGGTAACCAATGAAAATCTTGGCTTGAGGAAGTGGATCAGACGAGCATTTCCCAAGACAGTTATGGAAGTTGTGGATGTCAATCTTTCTCATAAGGATGAACATGTCAATCAAAAAAGTGAAATATGCATAGCCTCCATGATGGAATTGGCTTTGGATTGCGCAAAGGAAACACCAGAGTGTAGGATAACTGTGAGAGACGTAGTCAAGAGGCTTAACAAAATCAAGAACACATTTTTGGGAACATAGAAATTAGTATCTCTTAAAGATGTGTTCTTTTTTAGTTGCAAGTTAATATGTTGTTTGTTAATTAGCTTTTTTCTTTTTTCTGTTTAAATAATGGTTCATAATAAAATTGGAGATTAAAATGGAACACCGTTGAGATAGAATGCCAAAATGAAAATTTCGTCCAAGTTAAAGGTGCTATCTTTGTAATGTATTTGCCCTTTTATGAATGTACTTAAGTCTTATTGTTCACATGGATACTATCAAACAGCTCAAACTTTAGTCATGTAAAAGATTCAAGGTTCGCGTGACAGATTGGTTGTCTGATTTTAAGGGAAGGGTTCATGAATTAGAAGAGGAATTGGAAAACAGGAAGCTATTAGAGTCCAAAATATGAGGCAGTTTGAACAAATCAAGATTTAACTCGAAGAATCCAAGCTCGAGAATGCTTTCTTCATGAAAAGAGCATATTTAGAGTTTTAGACACATGTTCCAAGCAAAAACGCAGTTATCTTAGTCATTCTTGTAATGAGGAGATTGCCAATTTGATAGAAAAAGAGAATGAGAAGATCTCATCATCAAAGGCCATGTCTTTGAATGACGATGAGCTGGCTAAAAATGAAATAAAGTTGGTAATTGAGCCAAAAGAAAAGAGCAGAAAGGCCTTAGATCATTTAGCATTGGTGTTGAAGGAGGGCTTTCGATGCATCTGAAAGAAAGAAACTCTGTGCTGCACAATTAGAATTAGCACTATTTAAAAAGGAGGCTACCAACATGAGGATCAAAATCTTAGGACAGATAGAAAATGTTTTTGGATGAAGCGAAAAAAGGAAACAAAACTATATAGGAATACAGTAGAGAAAAAGAAATTAGGTGGAGGAGTCACTTTTCGATTGGAATGGGAAAGCTTCATCGCGCGTATAAAAGAAGCTGAAGAAGAGTCAGATCTTGCTACGCATGAGACTATAAAGCGCAACGAGTCCTTTTCCTTCTTCATCTTGTTGGATATCTCATTCGTACACATCTTCTCTTTGTTTCCTGGACCTCTGTGAGTTATAAACAGAGTTCGAAAAGGTCAAATCTTTGATGATTCCATCATCTATGATTGCGTTGCGGTAATCCTCAAAGCAGCAAGGGAAGAAATCTCAAATTGAGAGACATCTTGAAGCAGGCTATAAACGAAGCATATTCAGCAAAAGTTGCTGCTGACTAAGCTATAGACTGGAAAATTCTCAACTAAAAGATTCCCTGACTAGAAAGGAGTGAATCAATTCATTCTCTTTGCCTAACGCCTTTTTGATTGATAAAGCTTCATCATTAAAATGTCAACGAGTATAAACAGTTGTTTTCTTCAGTATCAACCGAATATAGAAATGCAGCTTAGGATCAAATTACCAAAGGCAATGGTTGAGGAACGCGAAGATGGAAAAAGCCAGGAAAAATTTAAGCTTTAATCGTAGTGTCCTAAAATCACAGACAAAGAAACAACAGTCAGAGGGAACTTCAAGAATCCATTTCATAGCAATTCATCTAAAAATGGATCATTAAATTGGCATTTGTATATGGATACAACTTGAAATGGTAAAGTTACTTTCGTCTTTGATGCTTTCATACTAGATGCTACATAAATATGGTCATTTATCAGAAGAATAAAACTTAGATCTCCAGAGATATCTGGAAGACCGCTAAATGTTGTTCGTAGTTACATGTACTCCTATAATCTTACTATAAACTCTCTGTATATAAGCTAGTTATTTCTCAAAGAGTTCTAAAAAGGCACAATACATAAATTGGACCCTTAACTTGGAGCGAAATTTTAAGTTGGAACTCAAACTTTCAAAGTGCTCAAATAGGCACTTTAACTTGTCTGTTTTTTTATCAAGTAAACACAAGACACTGACATGGCAAAACATGTGTGTTACACGCAAAAAGGGGCGCGTGAGTGCTATTTTTTTAAGATTTCAGCGGTACAAAAGGCTTGAATTGTCATTTTTACCCCTACTACATCCTTTTATATATAAATCATTATTTTTCAAATTAAAATACATTTTTTCTCCTTTCTAGTACTAATCTTCAAAAAATAATTTTCTAGTTTTTGACACTAAAAAATATTTCATAATTTAAAATATTTTTTTTAAAATAAATATTTAAATTCTCTTTTGGGAGGTGGGAGGGTAAAGGTAGGGGGTTAGGGGTGGGGGATGGATAAGGCTCAAGGTGGAGTAAAAAATTAAAATTTTTAAAATTTGAATATTTTGAAAAATTAAAGTTTTTAATATGTGAATTCTTGTAAAATTAAAATTTTTGGGGGAGGGGGTTGGGGGAATAAGGGTTTAAGGTGGAGTAAAAAAATTTAAATTTACAAAGTTTGAATTTTTTGTAAAATAAATTTTAAAGTTTTTTATGGGGCTGGGAGTGGGGTTGAGAGAGGGTGGGAGATGAGGGTCCGAGGTGGAGTAAAAAATTTAATTTTAAAAATTTAATTTTTTCGTAACATAAATTTTGTTTTGGCCAATCACAAATGTTTATTTACTTTTTTTAACTATAAATAAGTGGATTAGTGTTAGATGACGTGATATTTTTTTATTTTAAAAAATATAAATAGGTGGAATAAGTTTATGACGTGGCGTAGTGGGATCGGACATAAAATCCATGTCTAGAGAGTGTATCTCACGCAGATGGATTGCTGCACAGCTGTGATTACTTGATAAAAAACGAACAAGTTGGAGTGTTTATTTGTGCACTTTGAAAGTTTGAGTTCCAACTTAAAATTTCGCTCTCCAAAAATACTTATAACAACGAACCTTCTTTTGCCAGTAAGAGATTCCCATTCACTTGGTTTATATGACAACTTATTTGGACAGCATGGTTTACTTAGTTATGAACCATATAAATATGGAGAGTTTCTACCTTTCTCAATGCAAGTTGATTGATTATCGCGGCCACTGGCCTCCCCCGTCGCTATAGTTGAAAGATTGACTCTTTATTTTCTCCCTTCTATTATGAGTTAGCTACTAATGTCTACTATCAAGTGAAGTGGACAGATTCTTTTTCCCCTCGCTACTTTTTTTCCTTCTTTTCATCTGTTTTCACATTAATCTTCTTGTTCCTTATTTTCCTCCATATTTATCTGTTTTCACATTTTTGAAATATTGTAATATATCCTTTTCAACAATTTATATATATAGTAAAGAATAACTTTGATGTTTGTACACAGAAAAATTCTTCTCTAGTGCATAGTAACAGCATGGAGAAGCACATATTTTTATTCACCCTCCTATTTCTAGTTCGATTTTCTACATCATTTGCTTTCTCAAATGAGACAGACCAAGAAGCTCTATTAGCTTTCCAAAATCTTATTACTAGTCCTAGTCATTTTTTGGCCAATAATTGGACCAAGAATACTTCGTTTTGCTCTTGGTTCGGTATCACTTGCAGTTCCAAAAGACAAAGGGTTGTGGCCTTGACTCTTCCTAATTTGCAACTTCAAGGCACAATTTCTCCATCGTTGGCCAATTTGTCCTTCCTCAGTGCCCTCAATCTCGAGAATAATTTACTCCACGGTAGCATCCCTTATGAACTTGGCCACTTGCCTCGCTTACGAGTGATTGATGTTCAAAACAATCAGCTCAACGGAAGTATACCAACAAGTCTATTTCAACACCAGAGAGTTCAAGCAATTTCATTGGCTTTCAATGAACTCAATGGTCAAATGTGGAGAGGGCCATGGCATGTACCCGAACTCAAAGTCTTAAATCTCAAGAACAATAGCCTCACAGGTATAATCCCTCATTCTATTGGAAATGCCACAAAATTGATCAACTTCACTTTGTATCGGAATAGAGTCAGCGGCAACATTCCAAAGGAAACTGGTAATCTAAGCCAACTTGAATTTTTGTCCTTGGTCAATAATCAATTAACAGGTCACATTCCTGCAGCGCTGTTTAATATCTCGTCACTTCTTGTCGTGTCTTTAGCAATGAATAGCCTTTCTGGTTCTTTCTTGCTTGATGAAGGGAATATTGTGTCAAATCTAGAGTCATTAACTATATCTAACAACCAAATTTCTGGTTGCATTCCTTCCAACATTTGCCAACTCACAGAGCTCAAAGCGTTGTCCTTATCTTTCAACAAGATAAGTGGAGAAATACCCAAAAATATTGGTTGTTTATATAAACTTGAGGAGCTTTATATTGGTGATAATCCAATAAAAGGAACTATTCCCACTTCATTGGGCAATACTTCTGCTCTGCGAAATCTGTATTGTGGAAACAATCGCTTGGAGGGGCCAATTCCTCCAGAACTGGGGAAGCTATCAAATTTGAAGCAAATTAGCTTTGCCCAAAATAATAATCTTATAGATCATATTCCAAAGGCTATATTCAATATATCTTCTTTGGAAATGATTGATTTCAGTTGCAATAACCTCTCGGGGAGAATTCCAACAACTACAGGTCTTCATCTTCCAAACCTTCACGAACTTCTCTTAAGAGTCAATCAGCTGGAAGGGGAAATTCCATTGCACATAATAAATGCTTCCAAGCTTCAGATACTGGGGCTAGATAGTAACTTTCTCACAGGAACAATTCCAACTAATTTGGGAAATCTTCGTGAGCTGCAACAATTGTTCCTAGATAGTAATCAATTTACCAATGAACCAAGTAAACATGAGTTGCAATTCCTCAAGTCTTTAGTGGACTGTAGGATGCTGCAATATCTAATAGTGGGTAACAATCCGTTATATGGAATTTTGCCCGATAGCATCGGAAATCTTTCATCTACTGTTGAAATAATTCAGATGGGAGGTGCACAAATCAGTGGCCGCATTCCCAGAGGTATAGGAAACATAAGCAGTCTAATGTCACTAGGTTTTGAAAACAACTTGATCGGAAACATTCCGTCTGAAGTTGGTAAGCTTGAACAACTCCAAGGTCTGTACTTATATAACAACAAATTGCAAGGGAATATTCCAGAGGTGGTTTGTCATTTATCCAATTTGGTTAAATTATCTTTGCATGTTAATGATCTCTCTGGGGTGATTCCAAAATGTATAGTAAATCTTACAATGCTACAAACTCTTTCATTGGGTTCGAACAAAATTTCAAAGCTTCCTTTGAGTTTTTGGAAGATGAGTGGCCTATTCACAACCTACTTGAAAATTTAGGCCTGAATCATACGTGTGGACCTAAACTCCCAATGTGTCCATATCTATCTTCGGAGAAGATGGTACATCTCTCTATCTAAACATGTCACAAAATTCTATAGAGGGAGAACTACCACAGGACATTGGAGAACTGAAGGCCATTGTAACTCTAGATCTTTCTGGTAACCACTTTTCAGGAATGATACCAAGCACATTCGGGGAACTCCAAAATCTGATGTCCCTCAACCTATCGAACAATTCATTTTTTGGACAAATTCCATTATCCTTTGCCAACTTGATAAGCTTAGAGGACTTGGATTTGTCTTTAAATGCATTGTCAGGTACTATTCCTAAGTCTTTGGAAAAGCTTTCATACCTTCAAAGCATCAACGTCTCATTTAATGCTTTAGATGGTGAGATACCGAGTGGTGGTGTCTTTGCAAATTCCACTTTGCAATCATTTCTTGGGAACAGAGGTCTATGTGGAATGCACATGTTGGAGATTCCTGTTTGTGCTATCACTAATCCTGGAAAACAATCGAAGTCTAAGGAGCTTGCGCTGAAAATTGTTATTCCAGTGGTTACTTCATCCTTTTTGATATTCTTGTTGGTGTCAGCTTGGATAATGAAACAAAAGAAGAAAGGAACCAAAGACGTGGAAAAGGTACCGGAGATCAGGACTTATCAATTGGTTTCTTATCACGAGATTCAACGAGCAACAAATAATTTTGATGGATCCAATTTAATTGGTGCGGGAGCTTCTGGCTCGGTGTACAAAGGTACATTATCTAACGGAACTGTGGTGGCCATAAAGGTTCTGGATTTGCAAAATGAGGAAGTATGCAAGAGGTTTGATACTGAATGTGAAGTGTTGAGAAATGTTAGGCACAGAAATCTTATTCCAGTGATTACTACTTGTTCTAGTGAACACATACGGGCCTTTGTTCTGCAGTATATGCCCAATGGAAGTCTTGATAATTGGTTGTACAAAGAAGATCGCCACTTGAACCTTCTTCAAAGAGTCAACATAATGCTTGATGTGGCTGTGGCAATTGAATATCTCCACCACGGACATGACACTCCCATAGTTCATTGCGACCTAAAGCCAGCCAACGTTCTTTTGGATGAAGAAATGGTGGCACATGTTGGTGACTTTGGCATCTCTAAAATATTAGCTGCAAGCAATTCCGTGGCACATACTGAGACATTAGGCACTCTTGGTTACATTGCACCAGGTACGTACACTAGTTTCATTCTTTTCTCTTATCATAATTAAGCTCTTCTGAATTCTAGAACTACATAAAAATCAAGTCAATGACTGTAAAAAACAATTATAATCTTTCGACTGTGATTAATTTTTTTCATTTTCATTCTTCCAAAGAATATGGCTTGGAAGGAACAGTCTCCATTAGTGGTGATGTTTACAGCTACGGCATGATGATGATGGAGGTATTGACGAAAAGAAGACCAACTGATGACATGATAATCAATGAAAATCTTGGCTTGAGGCAGTGGATAAAACAAGCATTTCCCAAGACAGTTATGGAAGTTGTGGATGTCAATCTTTTTCATGAGGACGAACATGTCAATCCAAAAAGTGAAATATGCATAGCCTCCATGATGGAATTGGCTTTGGATTGCGCAAAGGAAACACCAGAGTCAAGGATAACTATGAGAAACGTAAGCAAGAGGCTTAACAAAATCAAGAACACATTTTTGGAAACATAGAAATTAGCACTTCTTAAAGTTGTGTTCTTTTTTAGTTGCAAGTTAATATGTTGTTTTTTAATCAACTTTTTTTTTCTGTTTAAGTAATGGCTCATAATAATGTTGGAGAATAAAATGGAACATCATTGAGATGGAATGCCAAAATGAAATTTTCGTCCAAGTTAAAGGGGCTATCTATGTTAATGAATGCAATTGTGTCTTGTTATTCACATGGGGATTATCAAACAGCTCAAAATTTGAATTTATCATTCTGACTTGTAGTTAATTTTTATTATACAGCCCAAAGCTGAGCTGTGTTGAGATGCAAATAAAGTACAAATAATTGAAAGAATCCAATAATCTTTCTTATTATTGTCTTCACAAGTTATTTATCAAAACACACCTCGAAGTTGATTGGATCAAATGCTAGAATACAATTGCCAAAGGCATGACAACTCAATTTGCCCATACAACTTAATCTACATGGCAACTGACTCATTAATTTTGAAGCACATTTTGACAAATAGGTGGTTATGGTTTAGCTAGAAAGCGCGCACACCTAATAAATCAAGTGCAAAACTTGAAGAAAAAAAAAACCTTCAAGCGTGTGTTTTGACCATTTTCTCTTTATATTTCAATTTTCTAATTAATTTATTCAATTCTCCACAGGGAGTACCATTTTTACAAGAGAGAGAGAGAATATGAAGTACCATCAAATACTAGTCGAGGTCTATTTTTTAAATAATTAATGATAGTTCAAGTACAAAATTCGCAACCATCCTATAGAAGGAATAAACCTGCTGTACAGTATGGATGAAAATCTGGAGCCACTAGACATTGAAACCTTCAAAGAACGTTTACTTTTGTGTGAACCCCATTTAATGCCCTTTTGTAAGGGTCAAAGGACATATTGCCCTAAAATAACTGCAACTCTGCAAGTCAACCAGACAAATTCACATTCTAAGGCGTTGCAAAATTCTGTGTTCACACATGTATGCATGTTGGAGGAGACATCTACGGCACAGGCAAACAAGATTTAGTAGCCATTGCATGCTAGTGGCGGAAGAGAGAAAGGAGAAGGCATTGCTTATAAAAGCGAAAAGTGCAAAAAAGCAGACTACTAGTTCCATGAGGCTTGAAGCAAAAAGCAAAAAGTGCGACTAACAACAACATACCCAGTAGAATTCCACAAGTAGGGTCGGTAAAGAGTATAAATATACGCAAACCTTATCACTACCTCATAGAGATAGAGAAGTTGTTTCCGAAAAAACTCTCGTCTAAAAAATCAAGCCTCAAACAAAAGATACTAAATATGGAGACAAAGAGAAACGACTAGTAATGAAAAACAAATGATAGTATGTAAATACGATAAAGTAAAAAATATAAAATAATTAATGACAACACATGATATAAAAAACACGACTACTTCTACTAACCTACTGTATCACAAGGTCATACATCAACCTACTCCTACTAGCCTATTAGCCTTCTACCCTAATATATGACCTTCACTCTTTTCTATCTAAGATGATGTCCTCAGTGGGATGAAGTTTCGCACAGCAAATTTTATTATAGCGTTCAATAATAACACAGCAAAGGGGAGAGAACGCGGACACAATGTGTTCAATTGAGTAGCCCAACATCAACGGGAGTTGCTGTAGCAATAACAGATCCAAATAAACAATGTACAGCAGAGTACCAACAAATTTGCAAGGCTCGTAAATCAAAATGTAAAGCTTGGAAAAAGGGATCAAAAAAGAGTCCAATACCAGCTTTAATCATCAAAAGAATGCTTTAGTATATCTGGCATTATTTTGCCTTTCTCCAGTCAAAGTTTCTGAGTACTGATGCTGCAGCAAACAGTTCCATAATTACTAAAGGGTAAACAAAAAAAGATCACTCTTCTGCCACAATTTGGTACTCAAAAACTCACCAATACCCAATGTTTACAGCATTTGAAATTTGAATTTCAAACCCAAAAATTCATCAAAGAATCTTGATAAACTAGACAGCTAGCCAATGAGATGCTGCCGACCCAATGGCGGGCCTCCCCTTTATTGGCCCCAAAAAAGGGGGCAGTACTAGTGTGCACCTCATGCTTGGTAAGACATTATAAAATTGGACAAATGAAACCACGTCAACAATCAGTAATTTGCCAACCCAGAAACAAAGCAACTGCAATTTCCAAGAATTCTCATAGATCTATCAACAAGTGGGATCTAAGGAAGGTAGTGTATAGGCCAAAAAAAAAAAAGCTGAAGGCAATGGACGGATATGTAATTCACTGCCTTCAATAAAGAATCAGATACATCTCAGGAGAATATGAGAACGCAACACATATGATGTGTCTCTCAAGAAAAATTTAGTCTCGACTTGAACAAAGTTATTAGACACATATCAATGTAAACAAAAGATGTAGTAGGCAATCAAAATGCAGAATTTAAATGCATTTCAAGTCCACAACACCCCATTTCTTTGAGAGAACGGAAATACAAAGTACTATTTGCTTCATAAAAATAAGAATTCATTTCCACGAAATAAGAGAGCTCCATCCGAGCATCCAGATACAAGAATAATCTTTGCTGAAAACAACAAATGGCAAGAAACAGTGCCTTTAGGTATAGGTATTACAAATGACAGGATATGGACTATAAATAGCCAATTTTGATTAATGAGTAAAATTACATCATCAGTTTTCAATCCTAAGCAAAGAGGCTTCACTCACGTTGTTACTGCTCATTATCAGCTTTTGATGGTTCTTTGATCTCATCAGTTCCGTCATCCTGAAGAAGAAAGGTCAGCAAGAGATGGATTAGCCAACTATTACATAAGATACACAATGCAATCCAATTAAAGTGTTAAACACAAGAATTTACCTGCATATCTGAGGTCCACAAAGTGAGGTTATCACGCAGAAGTTGCATAATTAAAGTGCTATCCTTGTAGGACTCCTCTCCCAGGGTGTCAAGCTCCGCAATTGCCTCATCAAAGGCCTTTTACACAACCATACAAACCATAAACATCATTCAATATACCCAACCATCTTTATTTCTTTCCAAAATTACCCTGGATGCTCATTTGGGAAACAAGAGATACAATAAAATCGTTACCTGTTTGGCGAGATTACAAGCACGATCAGGAGAATTCAAAATCTCATAGTAGAACACTGAGAAATTGAGAGCTAGCCCCAATCGGATTGGATGTGTAGGGGCTAATTCGCTATTAGCAATATCCTGGACAAAATAATACTACATTGTTCAGCACAGAACGTTTTTTTAGAAAATAAAAATTGAGGCTTGCAGAACTTGTTTATGCAATTTCAAATTTTGAAACAAATAGAGCATTCCCATTCTTTGCAGAGCGGAAATCATATGAGATTTTTCTCCAACATTTCCAAAAAATATGAAGAATGAAAGTTTAACCATATGAAAAACCACACCTGAGCGGACTTGTAGGCAGAAAGAGTATTCTCGGCAGCTTCTTTTCTTTCGGCTCCGGTTTTGAACTCAGCCAAGTAGCGGTAATAATCTCCCTTCATTTTCAAATAGAAAACCTTGGAGTCTCCGGTAGCAGCCGAGCCGATGAGTTTTGAGTCAAGCAACTTGAGGATACCATTACAGATCGAAGTCAGCTCAGTCTCAATCTGAGATCTGTATTTTTTAATGGAAGCCACATGATCTTCGTTACCACGACTCTCCTCTTTCTGCTCGATTGATGAAATTATACGCCAAGATGCTCTCCTAGCTCCGATCACGTTTTTGTATGCGACGGAGAGAAGGTTCCGTTCCTCGACGGTGAGCTCCTCGCCGTCCAAGGCGGCGACGACCTTCTCCATGAATTCCACCATCTCCTCGTAGCGTTCAGCTTGCTCAGCAAGCTTTGCCATGTATACGTTCTCTTCCCGTGGAGACGCCATTGATGGTTCTGTGTGTTAAGAGAGAGAAAGAGAGGGTTTTAGAGAGAGAAAGTCAAATTTTGGAATGAGCGGTTTTGGAAATTCTTCACCTTCCATTTTGGTTTTTATCAGTCTGCAAATATGGGCCGGGCTGCTGGTTAGCTTGGGCCATCTTTATAAACTGGGCCGTTTGTCTCATTTGGGCCTTCTAACTGGACCGATAAAACTAGAACTGGTAAGCTTTACATGAAAGGTAACTACACTATCATACTTTAAAGAAATAGCAACAAAAAGCAGCTTTGAGTACTCTAATTTAAAATATATTTATTTTAAAAAAAAAAATTTGATAAATTTTAGTTGTTATTGGTGTTGCTACTTCTTCTTCAGACCTTCAAATCGATTGATATTTGGAGGTCTGAAGGATAAAAAATCAAAACTTTAATTCAAAGAAACGTTTTTTAAGTTGGATTATGCCACAATTTGAATTCACATCTGAAGTTTGAATGTTAAACGTTAGACTTTTTAGAACAGATTTTAGATTGGAATATTCAAAGTTAGAAACTTTAAATTTCCGTCACAAGTTTAGGTAGATTTGTACGTTTGAAGTTAATTCTAAAGTGATTAAAGAGTAAGAATTTTCTATATTTGATTATTTCTCAAATAGGGTACTAAATGGTTATTTTGTGCATCTCTCTCTAATTGCTAGATTAGAAAGCTTAACCACTATTATGGATCATATAATAACGAATCCAAATCCTTTTTTGCAAGTTTGTTGTTAAGTAATAGCGTAAACTAATCACTTTATAGTCTTAGAATTAAATAATGGGTAAATAATGTCATGGCTTTCGGCTTGGTGGAGCTAAGTGGGGTTTGGGGTTCGGACGAATTCAATAGCTTTTTCGTATATCCTACATTTGTATTAGAAAGAACTGAGTTGTTTTGGTTTTTTGGTTCAAACCTGACATCTTAAATTTAATGTTCTGAGATAGAATCTCAACAACGCCAATATTTGGGGAATCTTAGTAGCTCAGTATATTAGTTGACTATGAGAGTTCAATTCCCCACATTGTAATTCCTCTCTTCATTTCCCCTTCCCCTACTCCGAATTTTTTTGAAAAAAAATTATATATTAGAAAAATATTGCAACAAACTTCTAATATTAACTTTGTCTCTGATATTCAGCTTATTGGGGTGGTCCACTACAAATTTTTTAACGAATTTATTATTTTACTGAAAAATAAAAAACTCGTTATAAATTTAAAATTTTAGATCCATCTCAGAATTTTTGGCTTCCTGGCTGGCTCAGGATAAGGAGAAATAGACCATTGAACTTTATGCCAAACATTTTCTATGAGTGGAAGCTTTTTATTCTGATCACTTCAAGCACCAAATTTTATACTTAGAATATCTAGACATTGAAATCATGATTTTGTCTGCTAAATTCATCTTAATGTGTATCATTATTCATCTTTTTGACTTTACCAAGTTCAAAGAATCTAGATTAAATTTTTGAAAATTGTATTATGTCATGATTAAACAACACTCAAATTTAGCCTCAATTACTAGTAAACACTCTTAAATTTTAGTATGCACATCTAGACATCTCAATTCATTTTTCCTGTATCAGCTAATGGCGGAGCCACATAGAAACAAGGGGGTTCACTCAAACCCTCTTAGGCAAAAATTTATATCATTTATGTATGATAAAAATAATTTTTTATGTATATATAATAGATGTCGAACCCCCTTCGATTAGTTCGTGTCTACTTGTTAAAAGTTTGAACCCCCTTAAAGAAAAATCTAGCTCTCCACTGGTGTCAGCTTATAAAAACCATCTAGATACCTTCAAAATTTATGCGTCCACGAGACACTACGGAGATAAATTGAAATGTTTAGTTGCTAGTTAAGACCAAGTTAAAGTATCTAAATATGCACTCTCAAAGTTAAAATGCTTACTTGCCAGCTGAGATTAAATTTGCGCGTTAGGCCATTAAACAACTTGAACAATGAGAAACTCTTCCATCTTGAGGTGCTTTTTCACTTTATTTACCACAAATTATGGTCCATAACAAACATATAACAAAGTAAATGCATATATAGCCAAATGCAATGTATTACTAAGTAGTAGTTTTCATTTTTTCCTCTTTATTTTGGGGAAAGCACTTGTAGGTGCAAATTGTTTTAGGCTATGCCCAAATTATAAAGCATTGGAATGGGTGACATGTGTTCACCATGTAGTTCCAAAATTTTCAAATATAAATGAAAGATCCAATGTCTAGACATTAGATAGTGATGTTTTGATGAACATATGAGGAGAGTGACAATGTCTTACGTGTTGGGCTAAATCGGCTCGAGGTATTTTAAATATGATGTGATATTATTTATTTTGAATTAAGGGTGTGTTTGGGATGAAGAAAAATATTTTCTAGTGTTAGATAAGTATGCAGAGAATATTATTTTAAGAGCAATTATGTAAAATCGAGCAAAATACTATGAGAATGGGATCAGGTGGAGAGTGGGGTGGGGGGAAGGGGGGGTTGGGGTGTTAGATGGCAGGGAGGAATTTGATGAACTTAAAATGTAATTTATTCAATTTATTTTTTCATACTTTTATTAAAGAGGTCATTTTTCTTACTTAATTTTTAAGAAATTTATTTTTCTAGAGAAAATATTTTAAACAATTAAGCATGAGAAAACTAAAAAATATTTTCTGGACAATATTTCTTCCATACCAAACCCCCCTCCCCCATCCTCCACATGATTTTCTTGAAAAGACGACATTACATGATTTAGTATATTCATACATCCTTTACACACTTTCTTCTCTTTTTTTTCCGCCATCAATATAAAACTTTATTGATTCGCACCTCCATCAATTTTTTCCTAAAACTAAATTATACATTACCTATCAACAAGTCCCCACAACAATTAGCCCATCAAAAAGCTCCTCCAACTAAGTTCTTCATGATTCATCAACTCAATTCACATATCAATTTTTAAAAATTTAAGTATTATCCACGTAATCAAACATTTATAGTCATTAAAACCCATAGTCTAGCTTCTTCTTACGAGCATGAATTACTAAGTACCTTTCGACATAATAAAGATAACAAATTGAGTTCTATATCATCACTTTGTCATCTTTTTAAGTTGCTTATCTCGCCAAGTCAATAATAATAGTTGTTGACATAGTAAAATATTGTCCATTTTTAATTAAGTCGATACGATTTTTTTCTAAAAGACTTATCATTGAATTACTCATATACACCTTATAGAAGACTTTGTTTACACATTTAATGTTATGTCCACAACAAGAGAGTTGAGTTATCCATTCAAAGACTCAAAGTAGACAGATGGACGATGGTGAAGATTGAATAAAAAAAATAATATCAAAACTTAGTTATTTCAGCAACTAATTAAATTGTTTTCTTCTTCATTTTGAATTGGAACTGCCAACACACATAAACAATCATGCAATATGAATACTTTCTCTTGCTTATTATGATTTTGTGATTTTTTTTTTCTTTATGAATAAGCAACAACAATAATGCAATTATTGCTCTCACTAGTTAAATTTGTGAACGAAAAGTCAAAAAACACATTTAAAATATTTTATTTGTTGTGTGTTTTTCATACATAAGCTATTAGATGTATTCTCAATTGTTTATCGAAACACACCTTAACTATCAGTTATTCACTTTTGTTATAATTCATGAAACAATTTTATATTGAATATGTTGTTATTAAACAGTATTATATTGGACATGTTGTTATTGTAAAAAGCAAAATCACAGTAAAGTTCTAGAGATTAGATAATATAACATTACTTATTTTAATATTATGGAATCAGAAATTTATACGAGGGGATCCACAAAGTAATAAAATATCATAGTTCGAATTTGAACTTGTGATTTGAAATCTATTATGCAACAACAATAAGATATTCAATATGATAATGCTTGAGCTTTGAACTTGAAACATCAGCTTGAAAATTGAATCCTCTAAACTACTAAATCAACCTCTGTTTTTAATTTGTATTTAAGAGATTCAGAATAAATAATATATATCCTTTGTATATATAAAAGTATAGAGCTTGTTTTCATAGATTTTCAACTTTGTTAAAATAACAGATAGTAAGAAAAGTATACAAATCAATTGACAAAAACAAAAATTAAATGATAAAAAACTATAAAATTATATTACGACTATTAATATGAACAAACAACTCACTCCTACTTACTTTATAAGAAATAAAACTTATGCATGAATTAATTGTACAAGATTTAAAAAAAAAAAAAAAAACATCAAATGCATCCTATTTTTTGATTTACAAAAGAACAAAAGGACAAAGGTAGCATTTTCGTATGAATTTCTTTTTTTTTTCCTTGTTTGGTGTTGTCTCTCCAATCGTTAACTTCACATTCGTAAAACAATTTGACAATTTCGAGGTTAATTTACGTGATGGCAACGTCGTTTTCACCTCGATGGCCTTGTCGTTTCATTGTGGTGGTCCAATAGTTTGCAAATTTTTCATATGCCAAAAAAAAAAAAGTTAATTTTTTTCCATGGTATCCCGCAGCCGGCAGCTATGAGACTAATTCTCAGTTCCACAGTCACCAGAGGTGGGGATCGAACCCCCAACTCCTTGCTTAATGGGTGAGGTGTCGAACCACCACATCAACCCTTGTGGTTATAAGTTAATTTCTTAATTGTTTTGTATTTGATACTCTCTTCGTTCCATTTTATACAAACACCTTTTGACTTGACACAGTATTTAAGAAAAAAAAATTTAAAACCTGTGGTCTAAAATCATTCATATTTGGGTGGCTAACAATTATTTCATTAAGGATAAAAAGAGAATTTTAAAGATAAATTGTTTTCAATTTGAGTAAGATGACATTCTTTTTCAGATGGAATCAAAAAGAAAAGGGTGTCACATAAAATGAAATGGAGGGAGTACTTCAATAAAACTATTTATATTTGATCTCGATAATTATTTTGAAAGGTAAAAATGTGGAATAAGAGGCATTGAGCGGTGGGAATAAGGGTTAGGGATGGGGAATATAGATGTGACGGAGTTTGAAATTTGATGAAAAATGTGTAAAATTAAGTATATAATCATAATATATTAACTAATAATAGTAACTTTTGTATATCATATAATTTTTCGACAATAAGTATATATCAGATAACCTTTGCTTAAGGTGGCTTCATCCATAATTATAGATGAGGTATGTCAAAAGGTAAAGATGATACAATCAATATGTAATGTTACTTATGGAGCTTATTTCTCTTATTTTTCGTGAAGAAATTATTTCACTTATTTTAAAAAAATATAAATTAATCAATCAAACATTTTAAAAAAATATTTATATGCGTACCAAACACGCCCTTTGTGCTGATTCAAAGAACATCAATTCTTCATATGATAAATCGAAACGAC
>DF361567.1:22900-49676 GCA_000787875.1 Solanum virginianum
GAAACGATGTGTCCTTTTTTATTCATTTCTTGGAAACCACATTTTATGTTAATTTATGTTAATTGTTAAAGTGAATCGGTAAAAGATTAAAATTATTTTTGTGGAGTGAATTAATAAAAATAAATAATGAGAGTTATAATTAAGTAATCTAAAATGTCGATTTAAACAAATATTGAGATAATTTTTTTTCAAATTTTAAAATAGTTTGTTATTTGAGATACATTAATCTATTATTTTAATTTGTTATTTGTTATTAAAATATGTTGATTTGTATACATATAAAGATTATAAAAAAAATTTTACTTTCACGATTCTTTCATATACGTTTTCTTTAATTGAATAATCATTTAAATTCTCATTTTTCAAAAATGAAAATCAATTGATACACACAAAGATTTGACTAATTCAACAATTGTTTATTCAATTTTTCATTAAGTCAAATAGACAGTTAATTAATACACCTAGTCATATCTCAATTTATTATTGAACTATAATAAATTAAATTAAAATAATATAGTTTAATTGTAAAAATTGAGTATGCAAATACTATACCAAAATCATTTCCTCCAGGTGGACGTACATAAGTGGTGTAAATTTATATATATGAAAATTTATTATATTTGCACCAAAAACGATTGAACCTTTAAATTAAAAAATGAAAGTAATTAATTCATGATTAGAATCTAAAGATCGAACCCGAAAAGTATACAATAACATATTTAGTTAAATCTTGCAAGATAGGATTTGGGGATAAAATGTATGCAAATTTTACCATTATCTCATAGAGAGAGAAAGATTGTTTCCGAAAAATTCTTATCTAAAAATCGAGCCCCATAATCACTAGATATGAAAAAGAAAAGAACAAAAAAGAAGAAAAAGAAAAATAACTAACAAGGAAAAACAAATTATTGTATATAAATACGATAAAAGTAAGCAAATATAAGATGAATAGTGACAACACAGGATATGGAGACACGACTATTCCTACTAACCTACTATATCACAAGGTCATGCATCAACCTACCCTACTAGCCTATTATTTTTCTATCCTAATACACAATTTTCGTTTTTTTCTATCTAAGGTCATGTCCTTAGTGAGATTAAGTTTAGTCATATCTTTGATCACCTTCCTAAATACTTTTTGGATCCATCTCTACCCCTCCCTATAACTTCAAAATCCAACCTTTCACACATCGTAACACGAGCATTGATACTGTTAGATTTTTTTCATAATAATTTATCTATCTTCTCGAAATTCTAAATTCGTCTCAACTTTCATCATCCTCTGCCACAAAAAAAAAAAAAAGAAATATTGTCAAAAGTTAGTGGTCCTCTAAAGTTTTATATCACCCAAAAATATTCTTTTTGTTCCTTTTCTGAATAAAAGTTAAATTGTCTTTTGTTATTACTTATTTTCTCAAAATAATTTTCTGTCTAAATTTGAAGATTTGTCACAAAAATATACAAATTAGTTGTATTTTTTTAATAGTTCTTTCTGTTTAGTAGCTTTCAATAATGACAAATGAGTTGATCAACTTAACTAACATATGACAAAGGAAATTGCACGTAGAGCCTACATAGCTACCAAGTTGTATAGTCTTTATCATAGATAAAAATCGTTGTGGAATGAATAAAAAAAAAATCATTTTAATAAAATATTTTGAGTTCGACTTCGAGGTTGAAAATAAAAATCATGTTGTAAAATGATTTTTTATAAAGAATCTTACATAACATGAATTTAAATTACTTAATTTTTAATATGAATATTGAATAACGATCTACGAGCCATTTCGAAGAAAGTTATAGACTAATTCACATAATTTGACAACTAAACTATTCTACCACGTTTGAGTTGTACAACTTGTTTTTGCCATCCTCTAATTTTCAAGCAATTGGATTGGTGGTGTCCCATTTACATGTCATTGATTCTTTCGTAGAAAAATTATATTATAAATCATATTTTATATTAATAATATAATTTTAATTTTTTTTTAGTTTCATCTTTAATGGCATGATTTTGCAGCCATAATTACAAGTTTCATAATTTATTTTTATTTTTATAATTTTATTATATTCAGTCAAACATCATCCTATAAAAATTTTTGATTCCGCGACCACCGATCCCACCATTTTATGCCCCTTACAAATAAAGGAAGCATGTCATTGGGGAAAGACTAAAAATCACAAACAAAGAAAGTTTCTTTCTTTACAATTAACAAGATTTAGACAGCTCCTTCAAAATTTTATTTTTATGTGCTAATGTATGATTATTATTTGAGGTATTAATTGAAGGTGAAAATATTTATAGAAAATGGAAAGATATGAAATTCAGAAAGATATTGGTTCTGGGAATTTTGGTGTTGCTAAGCTTGTGAAAGATAAATGGAGTGGTGAACTTTTTGCTGTCAAGTATATTGAAAGAGGCAAAAAGGTTTGATTTTTATCTCTGTTTTTTCATCCAATTCTTTGATACGAGAGTTAGGATTTCAAGTTTATGAGTTCTGTATCGTAAAAAAAATGTAGTTTATTGAATTTTTGGTAAGTTAACGTGGATTTTTAATGAACAGGCAAAAAAGGCTTGATCTTTAACTCTCTTTCATCCAATTCTTCTAAAGATGGAGCTAGTATTTCGAGTTTATTGAATTTTTGATAAGTTATGCCTCTGCAGTCTTCTGAATAAGTACATATTTGGTTATATCATCCAATTCATCTAAAGGCAGAGTTAGAATTTCGAGTTTATGAGTTATGGATTCTAGAAAAATGAGTTTACTGTATTCTTGATGAATGATTTATATATATTAAGTGGATTTTTAAACACAAAATACGGTGTTTTGAGCATAGCTATTGGGTTCTACCGAAACTATAAGCAAAACTGTAGCTCCGCCCCTGAATAAGTACATATTTGGATATTGGCTGTTACAGAGTTTTTTTTTTGTTTTTTTTTAGATCTTGTTAGTTGAAAAGATTCCTTTTTTGTCCTTTTAATTCATTTGGATTTTTCTCTGCAGATTGATGAGCATGTTCAAAGGGAAATAATGAATCATAGATCTTTGAGGCACCCAAATATCATTAGATTTAAGGAGGTAACTGTTCATTATTCGTAGCGAAATAGAGGGGAAAAAGAACTCGTGATTGGTGTGGAAGGGAAGATTTGTTTTATCATATAAGTTCAAGAAAAAATCGTCTCATTTCCTTACTTTGTAATTTATTCACTTCAAGATTGGTTCTGAGCGTCGTGTAACATCATGTTCAACCAACGTCCGCTGTACTTTGGGTTATATAATCTGGCTCTCTTGGTATGAGAAGTTGGTTATGTAGGCTTACAACCTTAGGTTGTTCCGATCAGGCTAAATAATCGTTTAGTAATATGTTTGATAAAAACAATAACAACATACCCAGTAGAATTCCACGAGTGGGGTCTGGGGAGGGTAGCATGTACGCAGACCTTATCACTAACTCATAGAAGTAGAGAGGTTGTTTCCTGGGAACCCTCGTCTTAGTAGTATGTTTGATATTGCCAAAAAATTGTGCTTGTCTGAAAGTTAAAGTTGGAGATTTCTCAAAAATGGTCACTTTGAATCAGATTCCCTATCTGTTTCTTCCACACAAAGTGAAAGTTCGAATTCAATGTTTTCCATTCTCTTTATTTTTCAACTAAGAGGGAATTTGGAATCATGTAATGAAAAATTCCTTAATACTTGATATTATCACGGATCTTATTGTGTCCTTAGTAGCAATTTTTCAGAAGGCTAAGATGCCTAATCGGATTATGTTTTGGTTCGCGAGTTGGTTAAGTTACCTGCTACTTTGATGGAGCTGCATAGTTCGCAATGCTTATGCAGGTTTTCATGATTGTGCAGGTATTTCTCACACCAGCTCATCTAGCTATAGTGATGGAATATGCTTCCGGAGGAGAGCTTTTTGAACGAATATGCAATGCCGGAAGATTCAGTGAAGATGAGGTAACACGAGAATCTAAGATTTTAGAATTCTCGTTTAATTTTTGTGAACGAGGGTTTCCAGAAAACAGTCTCTCTACTTCTATGAGTTAGTGGTAAGGTCTGCGTACATTCTACCCTCCCCAGACCCCACTTTTGGGATTCCACTTGTTGTTGTTGTTTAATTTTTTGTGATTGTCATTGGTCTATGCAACAGTAAGTCACCAAATTAGTACTTCTTCATTGTGATGAAAATCAAGCGATAAGCGTCTGCTATCAATTTCATCCCAAAACGTAGCAGTCATATATTATCTCGAAACTTTATTAGATTTGTAAAACTTATCTGTCCAAATTGTTGTTATTTTTTATCAGGCAAGGTTTTTCTTTCAACAACTTATATCAGGAGTCAGTTACTGTCATTCAATGGTATGCAAATAGGCATATGTTAGTTCATTTCTAATCGGTTTTCTCCCTAAAACATTCATATGTGATCATTTTCTTGAATTGCAGCAAATCTGCCACAGAGATCTTAAGCTTGAGAACACATTGTTAGATGGGAGCTCTACGCAATGTCTGAAAATATGCGATTTTGGTTATTCTAAGGCAACGAAACAGAACTATACGTTAACTCTTCGGATTGGTTTTCTTTCTTGATTCAGTTTCTGACTTGTGTTATTTCATTGTTTCAGTCAGCAGCATTGCATTCACAACCAAAATCTACAGTTGGAACTCCGGCCTATATCGCACCACAAGTCTTATCAAGAAAGGAATACGATCTCCGGCCTATATCGCACCAGAAGTCTTATCAAGAAAGGAATACGATGGAAAGGTATGACAACTGACCTTTGACACACAACTTCAATTAATAAACTGATCTTTTGACCTAATTTATGTTATTATTTTGATGTGAAGATAGCAGATGTTTGGTCTTGTGGGGTCACATTGTATGTGATGCTGGTTGGCGCGTATCCGTTTGAAGATCCTGACGATCCAAGAAACATCAAGAAGACAATAACTGTAAACTTCTGCTTCATTTCTTTTAAAAACCACAGTTGACATCTTGATTTGCTTTATTAACTCGCCTCAAAGCGGCCTATTCCATTGGTTACTTGTCCTAGCCGGTATACATAGATTAGACACGGTTATAAACATGTTATCCGTCTGCTGTCTATTTTTAGTGTAAGTCGTTGGATGGACAGTTACTTAGGTTAATTCTTCTTTTGTGTGTGACAGAGGATATTAAGTGTGCAGTATTCCATCCCTTACTACGTCCGAGTCTCCAAGGAGTGTACCAATCTTTTGTCTCGAATATTTGTAGCTGATCCAGAGAAGGTTGGACTATAGTTCTTAATCGTTTTCAATTTTTCACATCGATCCTTTATCTTCAGAAACAACCTCTCTATCTCTATAAGGTAGTGGTAAGGTCTGCATACATTTTACCCTTCTCAGAAAATGAGTTAATTGTCGAATGTTATGCTTGTAGAGGATAACGATCGAAGAAATAAAGAAGCGCAGATTGATGAGCATGTTCAAAGGGAAATAATGAATCATAGATCTTTGAGGCACCCAAATACGAAGAAATAAAGAAGCATCCATGGTTCTTAAAGAATTTGCCTAAAGAATTTATGAAAGAAGAGGAAGCTATACAAATGAATGGTGGAGAAAAGCCATTGCAAAGCATTGAAGAAGCATTGGCTATAATTCAAGAAGCAAGAAAACCAGGAGAGGGATCTAAAGCAAGTGATTATTTTGTTAATAGCAGCCTTAGTATGGATCTTGATGATTTTGATACTGATGCTGATTTAGATGATGAAATTGACTCAAGTGATGATTTTGTATGTGCATTATGAGTGTTACAATCGACTGGGTAAAGTTGTTTTCGTGTGACGTACAGGTTAAGGGTTCGAGTTGTGGAAGCAGTTACTAATACTTTCAGACACCCCTTTGCTAACGCAAGGTGTTTTGTGCATCGAATTGTCATTTACTTTGAGTGCTTACATTTCTTGGCCAAATGAAAAATAATATCTATTTTAGTCTCTACTTGGTACAACTATCTTCATGTGATATACAGGTTAAGGGTTCGAGTCATGAAAGCAGTCACTAATACTTTCAAACACCCCTTGAATGGTACAACTGTCATCGCGTGACATACAAGTTAAGGATTCGAGTTATGGAAGCAGTTACTAATACTTTCAAATACCCCTTTGCTAACGCAAGGTGTTTTGTACATCAGATTGTCATTTATTATGAGTCATTACTTTTCTTTGGCCAAATGAAAAATAAATATTTATTTTAGTGTCTACTTGGCCCTTAGTGTTTGTACTTTTTATGTTTTTTAGTTTCATAAATCTTCAATTTGATAGGAAGTTAAAGGTCCTTTTTGAAGATACTATATTCAAATATATTGCACATCATGTATGACACCAAAGACTCCACATAGTTTTGTTTGTATTATTTGCAATTGTAAATAATATAATTGTGCAACTAGTTTTGAGTATAAATTAAATATAAGATTTTTATCAAGTTGATGATATTTACTAAATACTTGGATTAACTAATCCATAAAGAAGTCCTGGTATTAGACCTTGATTAGTACATAAAATAAGTAGATTAATTGCTAACCATTGGTCATTGACATTTGATTTGATTGAGTTTTATTTTTGTTTTTTTCCCTTAATATTGATATTAATTATTAATTTGAAGAAGTCACCATCATTTTCCATGGAAGGATTTTGCAAGCTGGTGAGAAATGGACATTTGGCTATTTTGCATCTAGTGTCTTGTCATTCAGTATAATAATTATTTTTTTTTCTCGATTTATACGATCCATTTTTCTATTTTTTAAAAAGAAATAATATGCTCGTATATGTATAGATAATAGATACTTCAATATGAAAGTTTCATTTTATCTTTATTCAATTCTAGAGTATGATCGTGTCAGATATAAATTACAACCAGATAAATATCTATAATTTTTCTATCCACCTCGATCAAAGTGCATATATACAAAAGTAAATATTTAAAAAAATACCCACAATCTAGTGCTAATATATCAATATTATTTATGTAAAATTTTACATACGTTACTAAAGGGTAAGTCCGGTACACTAAGCTCCCGCTATACGCAAGATTCGGGGAAGAGTCCGACCACAAAGGTTTATAGTACATACGCTACTGATTTTTTCATTTTTTTGGTGGGACCTCAATAATTCATGGCCACTATAAATTGATGTCATTTTATGCCTAAAAGTTTATAAAATTCTATGATAATAATTGTTTTACACTATTGATTCTCTATTCCTCATTAGAGTCAAGAATTGAGATTGATAAGGAAATAATAATGGAGAAAATAAAGAAACTTATAATTGTTTTGTTGACATTTACCGACTTACTAGTTGTGGACTTGAATAATTATTTATATAATTGAAGTTGCTAAAAGAATTATTATTTATTATTTTAGGGAAAAATCATTATTTTTATATGAAGTTAACACAACTTTTTTTAAAAAAATAAAAGAATTTGTAGATGTTGTATACACGCCATTGGTCATTTGATCTTATCCTTTGAAAGAAGGGCAAATGGCACAAGAGATTATTGAAATATTTGCACGCCATTGGTTTGTTGATCTAATTTTTAAAAGAATTAAGTCACCTCCAAGAAGATCTAAAATATAAGAAAATAAATACACTAAGAAAACAAATATTATTATATGTAGATCAAAATTGACTTCAACTTTGTATATATCGTATAATTTTTTGGCAAAGGAGATTCAGGTGAATCTTCTTGCGCTGCCTACCATAGATCTAGTTTTAAGGTATTCAAAAGAATTGAGTCACCTTCAATAAAGAGGTTCAAAATATAAGAAAATAAATAGGAAAAATAACGTAACTAAGTAAACATATGATATGTATTATTACGATTTATAGTTATAGTTAAGATTTTGTTGCTATTTTCTCTCTTCTCTCTTCCTTTGCAATTTCTTGCTAGATATACAATTACATAAGTATACCAGCTGCATATATATAGTCAATTCGACAGATATACATATACAATTCGCCTCTCTCCACTCTCTACCTTCCCTCGCTCGCCTCTCTCATCCCTCTCCCAATCTCTTGTTACACATATACAATTGTTTGACAGATATACACAGAATTTGACAAAATATTCATATATAATTCATCTCTCTCCTCCCCTCCGAGTCACATAACCGAAATTATGTTGTGTAGTTATGTAAAATATAACTATTTGACTATATTAAATTTCAAGTCTAGGCTAAAATTTCCCAAATAAATACACCGAAAAAGCCAAGAGAGTTCAGCATCTACGATACGTAGCACGAAAATACTTCAAACTCATATATATCATATGATTTTCCGATGAAGGAGATTCAGATGAACCTTCCACCCCAAGTTGGCCAAACCAAAGTATCTCCTAACATCACTGTCACTCTTGAATTCCTCTCAGAACAAGGAGTTTTTTTTTTTTCCCATTTAAAGAACTTGTCTAGTAGATTGAACAAATGCAGAAGTATGAACAATGACCATAATAATCATATATTTACAAATTATAAAAATGACATAGGTTTATAGCCATAAAGATGATCTAATATTAATGCAGATGGCATCTACCAGAAATTTTAATATATTTGTGGTAAGGGATTGTAAATCTATCTGTCATATATTTTTGGACAGTTAAGAGGCTAGATGTATTCTTAATATGTACATAATAATATATTTACAGTATCTCAAAGTTCATTTACTTCCAAACCTTAACAGCTCCATCCCTGCTACCTGATATCAGAAGTCTCTGATTTAATTTGACAGAAGCCGGCTATTTTGCATCTAGTGTCTTGTCCAGAAGTCTCTGATTTAATTTGACAGAAGCCAAAGAGAGAATACAATCACGGTGACATCCAGCCGCATCAACGGCAGCAGCTCCAAGAATTGCCTTTGCCGTTAATCTGGTGGCCAAAGGTCGTCTCTTCGCCTCCTTTTATGACAAGAAAATGCAATATATTAGTAGTCCAACAATGATAAGACAGCAACTGTAAAAGGACGAAGTGGTTCTTGCTAGATAATTCACATACCTGCACTATTTGTACACCAAAGCTGGATTTTGTCTCGTAAAAGTCATCATTAGCAACCCCCTTTATAGATGGTCCGCAGACACAATAACTTCGTTCTGGGCTGAAATATGCATATAGAATTGCTGAGTTGTATGGAAAAAAGTGAGTGAATTTAACATAGAGCCAGAGAGAGAGAGTCTAGAACCTGCAATGGTCCCACCGACGTATTTTTAAGTCGGTACCCCCTGTTAACAAATCACCACCAGGTAATGGAAGCAATGCACGAATGCCAGAAAGGCGAGGAGGCGGATCACTCAATTCATCAACTCGGTACTTTGAACCAGTATTTCTTCTTAGATCTTGTTTAGGATTAGCCTTATTTGATGGTTTTGCTAAAGCCCAAGGTAAATCAGAATTCTGAGTGTCATTCTCATTGTTTGCTACCCTAAAAACCTGCCAAAAGAATTTCAAAATTAGAAAAAGTCACAAGAGTAGAGACATATCTTGTAACTCATAGCATGTCAGAGGAAAGCATCAATATTTTATACAAGACCATCATAAATGCAAATGAATCTCAAATTCAATAGTTACATCCAAGACACAATTCTAGCATGAATTTTCCAATTTCTTAAACATCTATCAGCTACCACCAAGAAATTACTACGTATTGACAAAGGACCTCATTATCCAAATGCTTTCCAGTACAAAAGGAAAGAAAGCTGGAAGACACACGAGAGAGATATCAGACACTGCAATGTTTCCTTATAAGGATCTCAAATCCCCAGACAGGGTAGCTATGTTGCTCGGACTCTTCAAAAATGCAATGGGTGCGTGTAACGGATCCTCCAACAATAGTGTATTTTTTGAAGGATCCGACATGCGTGCGGCAACATTTTTGGAGAGTCCAAGCAACTTAGCAGGGTAGCCAGTATATATATATATACTGGAGACATCACATGAACCAAATAAAGGAAATATCAAGTAGACAAAAGTTACCCACTAGTATTTGAAACTAAAAGTACATACGTCGCCTTCTTTTCTAAAGAAAAGTTCCACCTTACCTGATGGCAGCTCCCATTCTCTGCATTCCAGAGAGAGACTTCATTACAACCTGCTGCAACATAAACAAGGGGCCTGGCTGCTACAGACAATGAGGTGCTAGGAGGAGGAAGAAAAAGAGACATTCTCTCAATTGGGCAAGCAAGAGAATATTGCCATGTGTTAACTGGTATGCAAAACCTCAAATCCCAAAGTGTAAGTACACCCCTTGAGGACCCTGATACAAACCAATTTCCACAAGGCCCTGCAACTAGAGATGATATATAGCCCTCTTTGGGATAAACTTTGGTGTTCCAGGCATGTGAGCTTGTTCTTGTGTCCAAAAGATGAAGCCCACAATTCTGAGTACTGTATAAAATCATTTTTGAGGCACCACCGTCTGCACAATAGTTCAAGAGGCTTGCAACGGCACCCTCTCCCACTTCATTCTTTTTCACATCAGCAATACCAGAATACTTCTCGACAACATTACCCAGTCCTCGGGAGATATAATCAACAGAGAACATATGTATTGTTCCATCACATGCTCCAACAACAACTTGAGCAGAACCTTGGAGCACTGTAACACATAAAGCCCGGCTTCCTTCTAAAGAATAAGTTAATCTTGATCTGAATGAGATATCCTTCTCTAGCTTTTTCGAATCCCAGACCTTAACAGTAGAATCATCAGATGCGCTAACAAAAAAACTGTGGTCTGCTGAAATGGATATATCATTAACAGCAGAACGGTGCTCTTGGAGGTGAGCAACCAAAACCCCACGAGGTCTCCATCCTGAATCAGTAATCATGGATGTTCTAGCAAAAGATGACAAATCAGTTCTATCTGTTGCCGCTGTGTTGTCTTCCATTGTTAGGGAACCTGTTTTAGATGTACCAGATCCAATCTCCTGAAACTTGTTATTCACATATGCTGTTTGATCAGCTTCCCTGTCATCCACTTCATGTACAACTCTCCGCAACAGTGTGGAGCTATTGCCAGTGCTTATTGAACCTGACACAAGCTTAGGTGCTGGGACTGAATTTGCCAAGTTAAATGACTTGTTCGCAGGATCCATCCAAGGCAAGGATGAAGAACCAAATCCAAATGAAGTGTATGGAAATGAAGAGTCAGAGGCTGCACCACCAGTGCCTGCTGATCTCTTGTTATCCTCCTTAAAATAGTACAAAGGAATCCCATCAGATGATTTATCAATAAAGCTGTTCATACCACTGACTTGTGGAGACACAAAGCCAGACAGCTGTAATTTTTCTGAGGGGAGGCGATCACCACTATCCATAATGCTCGAAGGATCTTGTATTAAGCCTCCTACCGATTTCACCTTGGTCGAATTATCATCACAATCAGCAAAATCAATTGGTTAAGTTAAATCACTAGCAGATTTATAACCTGGAAAATCATGTTTTCTCCCAGGCCAGTATTTTATTCGATCCAACTCGCTGCTACTTCTGTCAAGTAAATCTACAGTTTCCCATTGTTTTGACTGAGGTGGTGAATTATACCATATCTTTCTTTGTCTCTCCAGCATATCTGAACTCTTTGCATTCTCCACAAGCTGACAGTACAGCTCTTTTGAAACTGATGGCTTCAGACACGAGAGAAGAGCTTTCTCTGAAGCTAGAGATGCTGGCTGCCTGCGAAGGAAGGGCCTTATTACTGGGACAAGAAAAACATAAGAATCAACTGCTCCTAAGCTCTCACTGCTGGCAGCAATAAAGGTGACAGATGACCTCCTTACCCATTGGCTAGGGTAGCACAACAAATGGAAAGAACGGTCTATCATTTCAAGTAGGACCCGCTTGCGCAGAAAGCCACTTTTGCAGAGAATGGCCAAGCAATCTAGTGCATTGACAATTACAGCCTCAGTTGTATCAGTCAATGCCTGCTCAATGTATGGGAGTAGATATTCTTCAACACTTCTTTGTCCAACGAAAAAACAGACATATATGATTTGCCCATAAAATACTGCCCTGAGCTGCTCATCTCTATCATTTAGAAAAGCAGGGAGAATGGGCAACAGGAAATCATTACTTTGCCTCTGCCCAAAAAACCAACAAAGGTTACCAATATCTTGCAATAGTGCTCTCCTGATGTTTGGAGTTTGCTTTGGGCCCATCACGAGTTCTTGAATAACCTCAGCAACTGACTTCCTTAATTGACCAAGTTGTGTATCACTGTTTAGGCTCTGTGGCCGTACTGGTTGGCCTGAGGTCGATATTGATGAATTATGGGAGGAATTTGTTTCATTCAGAACACCTGCCTCACTCAAGCTTATCGAGTGAATCAGAAAACCATAAGCTGTTAGTGCAAGCTTTGAGATATTGCTGGCATAACAAATCCTAACACTCTCCTCTGGGTCATCAGGAAGCATGGAAAGCATAGGGAGAATATATTCGGGAAAAATTTTGGCATCACTTGGAGGAAAATCTCTAACCAAGGGAAGAATATCACATAAAGTCTCTAATGCAGCACAACGAACAATTGCAGCTGGATCCGACAGCATTGCTATCACGTGTGGAAGTACCCTCTGCAACCGATCTTCGTCATCAATGTACAAGGAACAAGAGTTCAACAGTAATACAGCACCTCTTCTCATAAAAGGCAATTTCACATTACGTATGCAGGAACACAGCAATGAGGCTATCAGCACCATTCCTTCACAGCTCATTACATCTTCAGGAAGTGGTAAGAAAGGCATTCCAAAAGTGTCCGACTGATTATCATAGTCAGACATCAACACAGTCAAATCTTCCATGGTGATCTTTTTTAAGAACGGATGGGGACTTCTCTTGAAAGAAATGGAGCTGACTGGGATTTGTTCACCAGGAGATTGGATGTGATGTTGTCTTTGCTTCTGAGAATATGTTGTATTGCCTATATCCTCTAGCACTGGCTTCACAACAGGACATTGATTATTTTGTTTCACATCCCTGAGCAAAGTGTTCACATTGCCAAGCAGATCAAAACGATCATGAACTGAGCCTTTCTCCATCTCTTCTCTGTTGTTCAACGAGTCCTTTACTAAATTCAGATTTTCGTTCATATCACTCTCTTGCCGTGTTTGACTGACACGAATCGACTGTGGACTCACAGCAGCGGGGTTCCTGTCACCAGGCTGATCACTCATCATTTGTTTAAGGATTTCATTAAAAGAGGTCTGGCATATCAGAACCTACAAAAGAGATGTGGCTAATGAGTACAAATATTGAAGCGGATGACCAAGAGAAAAAATAGATGTACGCTTGTAATCCTACCCTTGCATCAGAATTGAGAGGATTCAACAAGGAATAAAAATTGTGAAGGAATGGTGAGAAGTAGATTGGGAACACAATTGCTGCGTAGTTCTGCAGGTAGCTTTCAGCAGAACACCGTGACTCTGGGTCCAATTGAATCATATGAAGAATCATCTTCCGGATTCCTGAATCTGGAATCTGCATTAAAGATAAACGAATAAGCATTTATCAGAAAAATTGCAAGAAATGATGAACAGAAACAAATAACTCTGAAGCTTTTTTATGCATAACCTTAAATTAAATTATTACTAGTCTGTTCCACAACATCTAATTGAAGAACAGAATTCAACAGACTAAGGTATTACAATACCATAAGAAAGGTATTAAGAAGAAAAATGTTAAGCCAAGAAACTAAGAATGAATTAACAAAAACAAAAGATACCTTTTCTAGAAGTTGACTGGGATCGTGTTGTCCTCTGCGATAGGCAAGCAGTTGAGATAATTCGAATAATGGCTGGCCCTCGAGGAAAAGCTCAGCAATAACACACCTGGTGCAATTAGATATATGTTCAAATACTCAAATCCTCATTACATAACAAGAAAGAGTAAGGTTTTGAGAAGTCACTCCAAAATAATGACTCAACAGAAAATCTCACCCAACAGCAAAGATGTCCATAGATGGCTTCAAAGGAGCATCTTGTGCAACGCGCGTCTCCCCTCCATGCTCATAAAATCTCTGAAATAAAGACGTTTATGCACAAATTACTTTGACATCATGGTGCATAAGAACAAAGTATATATTAAAAGGGAGATGGTGTGGGACAAGGACATCATTGCCTCTAGAAGAAACGTGCAGTTTTTTCATTTTTCTTATTTTTTGTTTTCCCTTTCTGTTAAAATACATGCAATTCTAGCATACTATTGCTTATTCAAGCTTATCAGTGTCTCCAAATTCACTCTAATGCCTACACTGAACAGCTCTTGAACACACTTATAACTAATAATCCCTTTTTCTTCCACACTTTGCACTTAGTTTAACGAAACTAGTTCTCCAAATCTCTTTACAAATATTCACTGAATACAAAGGTTAAGACTATATTAGAATCACAAACAAGGTCATCTTGACTTATAGGCACAGTTTTTCCCTTCAAAGTGAGAAATTGTGAATAGGTGACTGTGTTCGCAATGCAATTAGGCAGTGAAGCAAGTGAAGAGCAACTCTAACTGACCTCACCAGTCAATTACATGCACAAGATATGCGTTTGAATTCTTTAAAATTAGACACTATAGGAACTCACATACATCAATATATTTGATAATAGTACTTCAACTAAGCAATAGAAATTCTGTTATGTTTAGCGTTCGCTACTCACAACATTCATAAATATAGGAGAGGCTTAGAATTTGAAATGTCATGGTTAGATGTGCAACATGTTTGCATGAAATTCCTATTTTTCTGTCAATAGATGACTGGCTAATTTTCAAATCAAACTTCATTTTTGTGGTAAGCAACCAAAATAATTTATAAGAAATAAATCAGTATATTTTCATCATAAGTAAACAACAAAAGGAAACAAATTATTCGAACCTCAGGTGCAAGATAGCATCGCCTCCGTCCACCAGTATCAAAGAAGAAGGAGAAATCAGAAGGATCATCATGTGGAATATAGGTGGGTTTGAACGACGCAAAGTCTGCAAGATAAAGCCAGTTCCAAGATGTGACCAGCACATTCTCACACTTGATATCACCTGCAACCGAGTTCATGTCAGTCTTTAAAAATAGAAAAACTAAATGCCTGAGCAAGTCATAGATTTTCCATGTCATGAGTCATTTATTTCATATCAGAGTCATCTCACCATGACACACTCCATGTTCATGACTCTGCTTCACTGCATAAAGCAACTGCAAAAGTAGAAGTAATGATATGACCATTGCAACTCAATAAGCTTGAATTATAGTGATGGAGATAACAACAACCCAGTGTAATCCAATAAGTGGCCTCTGGGATAAACAGTACACAGACCTTACCCCCCACCTTAGTAGGTAGAGAGGCTATTTCCAATAGACATTCAGATCAATGGGGAATGGGCATAACAGAAGAAGAAATATTACCTGGAAAGCAAGCCATTTCTTCTCAACCAGATCAATGGGGAATGGGCATAACAGAAGAAGAAATATTACCTGGAAAGCAAGCCATTTCTTCTCAACGAGGCAGAGGAAAGGACGGGTACTAAGACGATCTTGAAGATTGTTAAAGAAATATTGTCTCAACAAATAAGCAGCTTTATCTGTTTCAAGCCAGAACTGCAACATTCCACATCAAGCAAAGACTCAATATTTGAATTCCAATTGAACTACTCCCTCTGTTCGCTTTTACTTGTCCACTATACTAAAAATACCTTCACTTTCAGCATTTCATAGAGAAAACATATTCTTTTTCATATTTTACCCTCAACATTAATGACTTAACCCTAGAACTTTTCCAACTAAACATCAAGTACAGTGTAAAATACTCATATTAATCGATATTTCTTAAACAGGCGTCCAAAGATCCAAAGTAGACAAGTAAAAGTAAATGGAGGGAGCAATATGCTACTAATATAAGATCACCAGCTAAACAAAATCAAATTCGAAGTCAAAGATGTAAAAAATTACTGAAAAGTCTGTTAATTTTTACTTGACCTGGAAAGGCCAAACATGTGGATGATCAAGGGAGGTGAATATATCACGAATTTTGGAAAGACGATGCTCGTATTCGCGTAAATCAATGAAATCCCCTCTTTTGAAATAGACTTTCACAAGAACAAGTCCTTCGTCATGTTTGCAGAGAATTGATTTCAAAAAGCGACCTCGACCTAGAACTTCTTTCAGCACCAGATTGTATGACGACGGCAAGTCGTGGAGGTAATACTCCATCGCCGACGCTTGTGTCGTTTTTGCGATCTTATTCCCCATTTTTTGTGAAGATTTTCAGATGCTTTTAGCTCTTGCACATCATTTTAGAGTTCAATTTTTTGTGAAGATTTTCCAGATGCTTTCCGGCGAGTAGGGGAAGAAACAGTCGGGAGCTCCGGCGAGAAGAAGACGAAGATGGAGGAGGAGTAAAAATTAAGGGTTGAGTGTCACCGGAGCTCATACCAGGAGGATTTGAGAAGGAAATTTAGATATTCTGTTGGCAAAAGACAAAAATATCCTTATTCTAATTTGCTTATTTTAGAAAATAAAAAAGTCAGGATAAGCATTGAGCTTATTTTAATTTATCAAAAATAATTTTTCTACCGAGATGAACCTATTTTAGTTCAAAAATAAAAAATAAGCTTGATGCACTAAATTTTTAGTTATACACAGAATCTGAGAAAAAATTCGACCACAAAGGTCTATTATATGCAATCGTACTTGTCCGCAAAAGATCTAAGGTAAAACTAAGTTTTGTGTACACCCTATTCTTATCCTACTTTTCTCGAAATTTATTGTTAAATGGATAATAGCAACCTAGTAGGAATAGTTTTGTATCTCATAAAAAATAAAATAAAGGTAATATAATTACTAATAAAAATATAATTATTTTCTTTTGAAATGATTTATATTTTATTATAAATAAAAGTATAAATACAAAAGTTCAAAAAATTGAACTACAAAAACATCCCTAAAACATTGGCAATCGTTATACCTTTAAAAGTTAAAATATAGAAAGAAAACTTCTTTAATCTTTTTCGAAAAAAAAGGTTATTGAGTGAATACAAACTTATTACCTCTTTCTAAAACCACTTTCTAATAGTTTTGATCAAACACAAATTGTTACTCTTAATATTTGTTAAAAATGTTAGTCAAATTGATTAATCAAATCGTTAGTTTCAAAAATACTTCTTGAAAACCCCTTCTGACATAAAACACTTCAAAAAATTAGAGGCGTGAAAAATCGAACCGACCGATAAAAAGGTTTTTGGTTTATTATTATTCGATTATTAGGTTATCAATTTTTTAATGGTTTTGAAAAAAAATATTGAATTATCGGTTCGATTTGAGTAAACCGATAATGGAATAACATTAAAATAATTCACTATTTTACCCCTTTATAAATATTAAATATTAGTAATTTCATAGTAATATGACACTATAGTAGTACTTTACCTATTTTAATCTTTATCGTACTCAAGTGATTAGTCACCAGCTCTAGTATTTGGTCTTTAATCATTACTCTTTCCCTGTTTTTATTAATGCAAATTCTCATTACCATCCTTATCGAGTAAATAAAAAAAACCGAACCATAAAAGACTTAAAATCGATAAACCAAAAACCAATAAAAATTATCTTATTAGTTTATTATTAATTTAGCATATTTTAAAATTAAAAATCGAACCGATAATAAATAAAATTGAACTGAACCGACCAATGCACACACCTAAAAATAAGTACTTATATTTCTCGAAGTTTGACCAAACAAACTATAAATCGTTAAAATCACATTTTGCTCCTCATATTTATTTTGGCCTTAAACCACACATTTAGATCAATCATATCCCAAGAAAATTGAATAGGAAGCTAACAACAAACATATTATAACTTGTACAAGCACATATATTCTGCTGCTGTTGTCCTCAGTCCTCACTCCTCACTCCAGAGAACAATCTAAACATTCCTTTCATAAAGAACATCACAAAAACAAAATGAATTTACAACCAAATATATGAGATTTTCAAGAATTGCCCTCAGTGAAACTATGAAGCTTTAATACTGATACAAATTTTCACCTGGAAAAAAGTAAAAGAAACGACGAATCTCAATGTTTCAAGATCTACAACATGCTTTCTTTTCTGGGATGACTTGTGCAGGACCAGGTACAAGAATCTTCTTCCCAGATAAAGATGCAGGATTCCCATTGGACTGATTCTCGTCTGCAGCAAGGTTCTTCTTGTTTACGATGTTAAAGATTTCTGTCAACACAGTCAAGAATGCATCCTCCACGTTTGTAGCTTCCAATGCAGAAGTCTCTAAGAAAAACAATCCTTCCTTCTGAGCAAATTCCTTCGCATCCTCAGTAGGGACAGCTCGTTGATCTTCGAGATCTGTTTTGTTTCCGATTAGAATGATCACGATATTCCTATCGGCATGTGCCCGCAACTCTTCCAGCCAACGGGGTATGTGATCAAATGTTTGGCGTTTTGTTATGTCATAAACCAACATAGCTCCAACAGCTCCCCTGTAGTATGCGCTTGTGACAGCTCTATATCTGAAAATGACAAGGAAATGATAAAATCAGTTACGAAATTGTTACGTTTCTGTTCCACTTATCGAGTCTAAAAGCAGTCGTAGACAAGGAAACCGTTTAAACGTGGAAATCAAGTTAATCAAATCCCTATTGCGATATCACTTATCAGTGTGATGCGAACAGCAACAGTTGGTAAAAGTATTTGTAAGAGTTGGTGAGAACCCAGAAGGACATAATAAAACTAAACTCTAATAGACCACTTTGGCAGTGCGCTTGCACATATTCCTTTCAGATAAATATGGCATCAATAACAGGCATACATAATACATTGCACATAAATAAGTAGGAAGAAACTAGTAATCAGAAAAGAAATATATCATCCCAATCTAAAGTGGCACGGATGTTTTAGAATGTTACAATTCATCCCCTACAACACTGACCAACTCGAATTTGAAGAAATTTCAACGTGGCCTTTTCGCTCAAAAATTTGGGTCTTATATACAATAGAGGAGCCTATCTAGGGGCAAGTTTTCAAGACTAAACAAAAAGAAGCAGCAGATGGACGCTTGCAAAGAAAACTGATATCTCCTCCAAAGTTAGATTTGACAATCTGGCTACTAGTATGAACTCATAATGTGGATACTGATGCCAATCCCTAGACATAACTTGGTGCAAGGGACATATGCACCACCAAAGCCAAGATTCAAGCTGCACAAATGACCTGTTCCAAAACTCTGGACATGAGGTTTCATCTATGTCATTTTGAATGAAGCTGTTTGTCATAAGACTTTATAAAATGAAGCTGTTGGTCTGGAATAATTTTGATGACAAATAGAACACGCAACGCACAAGAAATTGAACAGAGCCAAGTTCAACCTACCACCAAGGTTTTTTGGTGAAGTACACGAGAATGTTGTTGAAACAGGATCTTAGGCTTTTTTGTGCTTCAGCAATATACATTTCTCGTTGGTAACTTTACAAGGGTTGAGTGACAAAAAGACAGATAAAGTACAGGTTCTAGTGAAGAGAAAAACAATAGTTCAAGGAAATAGAGTGGTTTAGGAGCTATTTGGTTACCATCAAACTGGATGGAAACAAAAACCCGTACAGGCAATCTATCAACCTAATCTACAATATCCAGGACAGATGCCTTTCGTAATCCAGAAGTATATCAAACAATTGCTAGATACGAGAAGACATTTGACAGACAAAGAGCAACGAGTAGAAGGAACCCACCCGCATAAGGAAAGGATTCATGCACAAAGCAGTCACTGGGTTGCTAGAGGAACCAGATCTAACAGATCCAGTCACACATAAAGTGGGCAATGCAAATGAAAAAGAAGTTGGCTCTGCAAGTGTTGAAATTCAACTATCAATACCAAGATATTTTAGACTCGGGCCTACAATTTTGTATATGGTGCAAAATCTTGGAAGAAAACTAGGACTGAACTTTACCCAACTCAGCCAGTTCAACTGATTCATCAAAATTAAGACCCGAATCTACTTGGTCAAATATTGTTGTTGAGTTAAAACGATATTTATCCGTATGATTCTACTTAAGACACATGGCAGTTCAATTTTGAACCAATTCTAAAAGATTAAAATTGTATCACGGTTATATTTATGTAAGAGATAACTAAGCAATGACAACTGAAAACCAAATATAATACTCTTAGGCATCGTTTGGTATGAGGAAAAAGGGATAATAATCTCGGATAAAATGCAGGATTGTTTTATCCTGCTTTTGGTTACAGGTATTAGAGTTAGTCCCAAGATTCTTCATCCCACCATTTTTACTACAATGATGAGATAATTTATCCCATGTATATGCTGAGATAACTTATCCCATGGAATATCTCAATCCATGGGATAACTTTGTCTATCCCATACTTCATACCATACAACCCCTAGAAATTATATATTTATTATGCCCTTTAATAGTCAAAGAGAAATCCTGCTCCTGATGTCCCATTTTATATGGCACCCTTTCCTTTTTAGTCATCCTTCCCAAAAAAATGTCACCTTTCATGGGAAAATTACACTATACAAAGCAAAAGTGGAAAAGTTCAACTCTTTAGATATATTTAACTTGATGAATCCTCTCGATATAAAGGAATTTACTAGTGGAGTGGCAAAGGGAGATCAAAATTTGCTTAAGCTCAAAAGTCTTCAAGTCCTAGGCATGACTTTCCTACACTTCTTTTGATCCCCTCATCAAAATTCCTCGCTCCGGTCACTCCATCATATTCAAAATTATGCCCAAAAGATTGATGTTTTACTCCTAATCCCCCATTCTTTTTTATGGGAGGGGAAGTGGCAATACAAATGATTCAAGTACTAACAGTGTAATCATAATTTAACCTATTATAGCAGTTCACTTACCATTTATTCTAGTTACCAATCAAATAGTACTACTTAAATAGAATTGGTTGAAATTACATACTATTGGATGCTGTTTCAAGTAGTTTGATTATAGCTTTATTTTGTTGATTACTTTATGAACCGAGCGTCTATCAAAAACAGTAGATCTACCTCTGAGATTAATAGAGGTCAGGTCTGCATACACTCTATATAGTACACTGGATATATAGGTGTTGTTGTTCATCAACACAGAAAAAATAAAGTTCTCGTAGTGAACCAACTAAGCTACTAAGATTTTGCGAGTTTAACATAACACAACGAGAATCAAAGAGTCAAAAAAAGAGAGAATTGATACCGTTCTTGACCAGCAGTATCCCAGATCTGAGCTTTAACAGATTTGTGCTGTATCACAAGAGTTCTAGTCTGAAATTCAACCCCAATTGTTGCTTTAGAATCGAGGCTAAATTCGTTACGAGCAAATCTAGCTAGTATCTGTGACTTCCCTACAGCTGAATCGCCGATTAGCACCACTTTGAACACATAATCTATCTTCTGGCTCGAATCCCCATAACCACTCGCCATTGATTTCTCTGCAAAATCAGCAGCTGAAAATGGAAGAGAGAAGAGGGTGGAAACAGAGGAGACCGTAGATCTTTGTTTAGTCTTTGCTGGACCCCCGTCTTTATTCTTTACCTTTTCTAATTCATTGTTTTTTTATTAAAAAGTAAGTTAATTTTTTTTGATAGATCGGAATCTCAATTTTTTGAGTTTTATATCTCAACTATGTCATACATAAGCAAGTTTCAAAATTTGAAGGATAATCAACTATTTATCGAAACATGCCTCAATTGTCAAGAGTGCAAATCTTTACCTAGAATTTCACTATTTTTCAACAACAACATATTCGTGAAATTTCTCAAGTAGGGGTATCGGGAGAGCAAAATGTACGTAGATATTATTACAACCTCATAGAGATAGAAAAGTTATTTTCGAAAGACCTTCATCTCAAAATTATCATCCAATATCACTATTTTTTCAATTAAGAAAAATGAACAATTGATATTAATATGTTATTCATATATAACTGACAATACTTTAGGTAGAAAACTCACATATCTGATAGAAAGGGTTAACAATTACAAGACGAATGAAAAAGAAAAAAAGGATTGTGACAATTATAAAGAAAGTATTGACGTGTATATGACAAATTATATTAGATTATATTTTTTAAAAAATTATTCAAGCTACTCACAAATTATATTAAATTGCATTTTAAAAATGAATTAAAAAAATATATTCAGGCTAAGGTGCAAATATCCCGTTCTCTTGGAAGGAGATTCAAGCCCACTTTATTATAATCTACATCGATGCAACAGTATAACTCTTGACTTGTGCACCTTCAAATCGATTAAATAGTTGAATATATCAATAGGAAGAAACTAATGAATCAAAAATATGAAGTAGAGACAAACAAAAAGTAAAAGAGTGCAACTAAACAAATTTTATTCAAGCATTCAAAACATTTTAAAGAGAACTCAAATCTGAAATCACAAAATGAGGGAAATGCAACACCCTGAAGTACAAATAGGACATGTCTGCAGGTAGTGCCAACGACGTCTATATACAAGAAACAAAAAGCAACATGTTAACTTGCAGCTCAGAAAGAACACCATCGGAAGAGATGCTAATTTCTATGTTTCTAGAAATGTGTTCTTGATTCTGTTAAGTCTCTTGACTACGATTTTCATGGTTATTCTTGATTCTGGCATTTCCTTTGTGCAGTCTAAAGCCAATTCTATCATGGATGCAATGCAGATTTCACTTTTAGAAGTGACTAGCTCTTCCTTAGAAAAAAGATTGGCATCCACAATGTCCATCATAGTCCCTGGAAATGATTGTGTTATCCATTTCCTCAGGTCAAGATTTTCATTGCATATCTCTTCATCTGTTGGCTTTCGTTTGGTCAAAACCTCCATCAACATGATACCGTAGCTGTAGACATCACCACTAGTGGACACTGTTCCCTTAGAGCCATATTCTAAGAAAAGAATGAACGAAAGTAGGTTACTCAATTGAAATATAACAATAGTTAGACACAAATAAAGACTAGCTTTTTTTTACTTCGAGAATTTGGAGAGGCATAATTATGATAAGAGAAAATCAAAGAGAGTAAATCTTTTATACCTGGTGCAATGTATCCAAGAGTGCCCAATGTCTCGGTATAAGCCATGGACTTGCTTACGGCTAAAATTTTCGAGATTCCAAAATCACCAACATGAGCCACCATATCTTCATCCAAAAGAACATTGGCTGGCTTTAGATCGCAATGAACTATCGGAGTGACATGACCATGGTGAAGATATTCGATTGCCACAGCCACATCAAACATTATGGTGACCCTTTGAAGGAGGTTCAAGTGGGACTCTTCCCTGTACAACCAGTTCTCAATACTCCCATTGGGCATATATTGCAGAACAAAGGCCCTTATATAGTCACTAGAACAAGTCGTAATCACTGGAACAAGATTTCTATGTCGAACATTTCTCATCACTTCACATTCGGTATCAAACCTCTTGCATACTTGCTCATTTTCCAAATCCAGAACCTTAACGGCCACTGCACTTCCACCAGATAATATACCTTTGTACACAGAACCAGAACCTCCCACACCAATTAAATTGGATTCATCAAAATTATTTGTTGCTCGTTGAACCTCGTGATAAGAAACTAATTGATGAGTCCTGATCTCCGGCATCTTCTCCACATTCTTGGACTTCCATTTCTTCTTTCTTTTCATTATGCAAATTGAAACCAACAAGAATACTAGAAAGGATGAAATAACCACCGGAATAATAATTTTTAGCACAACCTTCTTAAACTTTGATTGTTTTCCAGAATTAGAAATTTCACAAGCAGGAATCTCCAATATGTGCACTCCACATAGACCTTTGTTCCCGAGAAATGATTGTAGAGTGAAATTTGCAAACACACCACCATTGGGTATTTCACCTTCTAAAGCATTAAATGAAAAATTAATGCTTTTAAGGTATGAGAGTTTTTCCAAGGACGTAGGAATAGTACCTGACAATGCATTTGAAGACAAATTCAAGTGTTCCAAGCTTATCAAGCTGGCAAAGGATAAAGGAATTTGTCCAGAAAATGAATTGTTCGATAGGTCAAGAAACTGCAGGTTTTGGAGTTCCCCCAACCTGCTTGGTACCATTCCTGAAAAGTGGTTACTAGAAAGATATAGTTCTACAATGGCTTTCAGTCCTCCAATATCTGATGGAACTTCTCCCTCAATAGAATTTTGTGACACGTCTAGAAAGAGAAGACCACTCATTTTCCAAAGGTTAACAGGAAGCATTGATGAAAATTTATTAGCATCCAAATAAAGCTTAGATATTCTAGTTATGTCTCAACATGTTTTGGCATTTGATGATGTCAATCTTCTCTTTCTCTTTGGCCAATTCGAGTTCAGACTTGAGAGTTTCCTTTTGCATGCTAAGATTTCCTAAACATTCTGGAATTAATCCAGAGAGCTCATTACCTTCTAGACCTAATATGTCTAAATTAGATAAATGGCATACCATCTCTGGAATATGTCCCCGCAATTTATTGTTATTTAGATACAGCCCTTGGAGTTTTTTAAGCTTACCAAATTCAGGAGGAATATTTCCGGCCAAGTTGTTTTCTACCAGGGCATAGCACTATAAGACCGCTCATGTTGCCTATAGCTTGTGGGGATGAAACCGCTGATGCATGCATCCCCAATTTCAAAGCTCTCAATAGTAGATGAAAGATTCCCAATAGAATTGGGCAGAACGCCATTCAATGGATTGGAACCCACTTGTAGATATCGCAACATCCTACAGTCCACCAAAGAATTGAAGAATCGCAACTCACGCTCTCTTGGTTCATTGGTAAGTTGATTAGTATGTAGGAACAGTACTTGCAGCTCACGAAGATTTCCCAAATTAGTTGGAATAGCGCCTGTGAGAAAGTTATCTGCTAGCGCCAGTTTCTCAAGCTTGGAAGCATTTGTTATGAACAATGGAATTTCCCCTTCCAGCTGATTGACTCACAAGAAAAGTACTGTGAAGGTTCGGAAGATGAAGACCTGTAGTGGCTGGAATTCTTCCAGAGAGGTTATTGAAACTGAAATCAATAATTTCCAAAGAAGATATGTTGAAAATAGCCTCTGGAATTTGACCAATAAGATTACAGTTATTTTCGAAGCTTAATTCCCTCAAATTCGATAGCTTCCCTATTTCTGGAGGAATTTGCCCCACCATGCAATTTTTTCGACAAGACAGATTTGTCAGAGTGGAAATATTTCCCAATGAAGTGGGAATAGTCCCTGTTATTGGATTATAACCAATATAGAGCTCCTCAAGCTTCGATAAACAACCAATGTTTCTAGGCATGGGTCCAGTTATGTTGTTGAAAGATATGGACAAACCTTTGAGCTCTGTGAGTTGGCATATGTTGGAAGGAATGCAACCAGAAATTTGGTTGCTAGATATACTTAATATCTCTAGATTTGACAAAGAGATTCCTTCATCAAGCAAGAGAGGACCAGAAAGGCTATTGTTGGACAGACTTAAGATAAGCAATGATGAGATATTAAACAGTGTTGCAGGAATGAAACTTGTTAACTGATTGTCGTGCAAGATTAAATTTGCAAGTTGGCTCAGATTACCCATCTCATTTGGAATGTTGCCACTTACTCTATTCCCAGCCAAACTGAAGTTCATTAATTTTGTGGCGTTTCCAACCGAAGGAGGGATTGTACCCGCGAGGCTATTGTTCCTGAGATTTAAGACTCTGAGTTCGGGTACAGACCATGGCCCACTCCACATTTCTCCACTGAGTTCATTGAAAGCCAATGAAATCGCTTGAACTCTCTGGTGTTGAAATAGACTTTCTGGTATACTTCCGTTGAGCTTATTATTTTGAACATCAATCATTCGCAAGCGAGGCAAGTGGCCAAGTCCATAAGGGATGCCACCACGGATGTTGTTGTTCCCGAGATTGAGCTCTCTAAGAAAGGACAAATTGGCGAAGCAAGTGATATAGAAAATTGAATTAGAAAGAGAAGTATCAATAAGAAAAAAATGTGCTTCTCCATATGATATAGAATGTAACAAGGGGATATGGACACTGGATTAATTTGTATGTGTGGTATTACTCCACTATATATAGCACCAATACAGATTACTATTTCAAAAATGTGAAAGCAGATTAACGCGGAGGAGGAAAATAAGTCGCGAAAAGATTAATGTGAAAACTGATCAAAAGAATCTGTCTATTTTTCCTTGATAGGTGACACTACTTGGGTTGTGTCGTCTGACTCATAATAGAAAGAAGAATTCTTTTAGCGACTTATAAAGGTGAATGGTTGTTAAACATCTTTTAACGACTTGTAAAGGTGAATGGTTGTGATTTCCACAACCTTTTATGTCTTCACATTGAGGAATACATTGGCCAACTTTATAAAGGCAAAAGCACAACAAGACAGGTGAATTTGATTGACAAAAATCAGTCTCAAGAAAGAAAGAAAGAAAGTATATTTATATAATTTGGTCAATCAATTTACTTGCATTATTTTTATTAAGAAAGAAATACAAAAATATATGTGTATATAATATATGTATGGCCCAGAAACAAATCAATGGGAGTCGACTAAGTTTAAAAAAAATGTATTCTAGCTATAATTCCTATCATATATTGGTTCCAATATACACAAAAATGGTGCGTCCAAATACCTGTATTTCAACATACTAAGAAGATATTCTAGTTATGTCTCAACATGTTTTGGCATTTGATGATGTCAATCTTCTCTTTCTCTTTGGCCAATTCGAGTTCAGACTTGAGAGTTTCCTTTTCTTTCTCTGTCGTACTGTAGGGAC
>DF361566.1:0-23097 GCA_000787875.1 Solanum virginianum
GCCAAGAAACTTGCTTCAGGTTTCTCCGAATTACTCTCAAATGACAAAGCCGATGAGTTATCTATTTCTACAGCTTCCAGATTTTACATGGAAATTCTTTTGCTGGAGAATTCACAGCCTCTGCATAGAACTTTATTATCTGTGCTTGTCAAGTGCAAGAACTTTCATACCCAGATTCAAAACTGTTTCCGTGAACTTTGTGAGGAATATGGTGAAAATGGGAAGAGATTCTGTGTTTCCAGAGCTGCATTATCTATGATGAGCACCCCGAAGTTGGGTTACTTGGTGGAAATTGTTGACGAGTGTGCAGTTTTGGTTGGTTTGAATGTGGTTTTGGGGTTAAGTTCTGTATTAGCAGAGATCAATGATTGGTCTAAACCATCACCAGTTGTTATGGAACAGTGCCAGGAAGCTCTTTCTTGTATGTATTACTTGCTTCAGCGATTTCCTTTGAAGTTTGTTAATGCTTGGTTCGAGGTATTTTAACTGCAGTCTCAAGGACAGTATTGAATACTGGGTTTGTTGTATCAAATGATAGCTTTGATAGTGTTAGGGAATCTGGAGATAACAAGAAATCAATCAAAATGATTCTTTATGATGCAATTTTGCCCGAGCTTTGTACCTTATGTGAGAATCCAATAGACAGTCACTTCAGTTTTCATGCTCTGACGGTGATGCAGATTTGCCTGCAGCAAGTAAAAACATCAATGCTGGATAAGAATGGAAGTCTTGAAGCTGCAGGAGGGCAGGCAAACTGAGCAGATAGTTATGGTTGGTTGGATAAGAATGGAAGTCTTGAAGCAAATTATGATCCCATTTCTGAGGACATGGGGACACGAATATTGCAAATAGTGTGGAATAATTTGGAAGATCCTCTGAGCCAAACAGTCAAACAAGTGCATCTTATTTTTGACCTCTTCTTAGACATTCAGGCTGGTCTACACTGGGTAGAGGGTAGTGGTACATTCAATTTGTTCATGAGAAAGGTTGCTTTTGATTTTCTTCGCCTGGGACCACGTTGTAAAGGAAGATACGTTCCTTTAGCATCTCTTACCAAGAGGCTGGGTGCAAAGACACTTTTAAGTATGAGCCCAGATCTGTTGTTTGAAACAATAAAGGCATACATTGATGATGATGTGTGCTGTGCTTCAACAACATTCCTTAAGTGTTTCCTTGAGTGTTTACGTGATGAGTATTGGAGTAGTGATGGTATTGAAAATGGGTATAACAAATATAGGAGTCATTGCCTGCCTCCACTTTTGTCGGGCCTAGCTTCTGGACATTCAAAACTCCGCTCAAATCTTAACACCTATGCACTTCCAGTATTACTTGAACTGGATGTTGATGCTATATTTTTTATGCTCGCTTTTATTGGCATCGGATGTGGTTTAGGCAATGGTGAAGTATTTCTTACTGAGCTGGATTTTAGGGGTGTGTCTCCTGCGCTTGAAGCACGAGTGGCTGTTTTGGTTTCATTGTTTAAGGTTTCTCGTTTACTTGCTTTGCTGGAAGGGGATATTGATTGGTGCAAGGATTCTTTGTTGTCTCTGGAAGACATGAATCAGAACTTGGAAAACAGAGATGCTATTGTCTGCATTAAGGGGATTGAATTAAAAGTCCCAGAGAAATATCTGGTTTTGGCACTTACCCATATTGATGAGTCAATTCGGATTGATGCAGCAGAATCTCTGTTCTTAAATCCAAAGACCGCAAGTTTGCCATCATCATTGGAACTCAGTCTGATGAAGGTAGCAGTTCCTTTGAACATGAGATGTTGCTCAACTGCGTTCCAGATGAAGTGGACAAGCTTATTTAGGAAATTTTTTTCTCGGGTTCGAACAGCATTGGAGAGGCACGTTAAGCAGGGAAGTTGGCAACCTCTTCCATGGAAAGACACAAGTAGAGATTCCGTTGCTAAAGGAACAGGGGATACGTTTGAAGACAGGGCTAATGAACTTTATAACTTTATGAAGTGGCTGAGTTGCTTTTTGTTCTTTTCATGCTACCCTTCTGCTCCATATGAGAGAAAGATAATGGCAATGGAGCTTCTATTGATAATGCTAGATGTTTGGTCCATTGTGCTTCCTTCAGAAGGAAATATTGATGCTGTTTCTCCTGAATTCTCTCTTTATCCCTACAGTAAGGGGCTTCTTTTACCTGAATCAACTCTATTGCTGGTTGGATCAATTGTTGATAGTTGGGACCGACTTAGAGTAAGTTCGTTTCGAATTCTGCTGCATTTTCCTACTCCTCTTCCTGGAATTCATAGCCAGCACATGGTTAGTGAAGCAGTTGTTTGGGCTAAGAAGCTAGTCTATAGTCCACGTGTCAGAGAAAGTGATGCTGGAGCTCTGACTTTACGGCTCATATTCAGAAAGTATGTTTTGGAACTTGGTTGGGTTATTAACGCCTCATCTAATGATGTATCTGCTCGGCCACTGTCAAAGCTGCCAAGCGGGGAGAATAAGGCTTGTAAGTTTGCACCTCCAGCAATAGAATATCTGAGATCACTGATTGATTGGCTGGATGCAATTGTTCAGGATGGAGAGAAGGATCTTTCAGAAGCATGTAAGAACAGCTTTGTTCATGGTGTTTTGCTTACGCTTCGATACACATTTGAGGAACTTGACTGGGACTCTGATGCAATAGTCTTCAGTATATTCGAAATGAAAGTGGTATTGGAGAAGATTTTGGAGTTGGTCATGCGGATAACTTCATTGGCCCTTTGGGTGGTATCAGCTGATGCTTGGTACTTATCTGATGATATGGGTGATGATGCTCTTTTGTTAGAGGAGGTTCCTCATGAGATGGATGAGTCCCTATCTACCACAGACAAGGTACAAAATACAAAAGTGGTGCAGGAGGGCAGGCAAACTGAGCAGATAGTTATGGTTGGTTGTTGGCTTGCTATGAAAGAGGTATAAGATTGAGTAATATTCCCATTTGTCAAAATAGCTAACTATTTAATACAACTTTTCTGATGTCAATGGCTAAATTATGTCATCTCTCAGTGCCATCATCACTCTTTTCCTTGCTGCTTTGTACTCAGGCCTTGTAACTTTACACTTGTCAGGTCAACTAATGGCAATAGAATGCATATTCTACCTTCTCCCTCTATTGCAATCTTTGTGTGGCTAAAGAAGGAATGATAAATACTAGGTGATTTTTTCCCAGTTTGGTAAGCCTGGATGAGTAGAGTTATCCTGCACCTGTGCCAGTGGCAGGTAGTAGGTACTTGGTGGAATACTTGAGAAGTGTGTGCAAGTTGTCTCAATACCACTATTATATAAAAAAAAAGAAGGAATCATATATTGTAGTCATCTGTATGAAGTTTATATGCTTAAAATTTCCAGAAGGATTAATTTCTTCTCATCTACATTGTTTCAGGTGAGCCTTCTATTGGGAACAATAATAAGAAAGGTTCCTTTGCCTATATCAGATGTTTCAGAATCAGGTTCCCAAGTTGTTCATGGAACTGTTTTATCCAATACGACATCTGGGACAATGCTTGATGTAAAACAACTTGAGGTAATTGGCAACCATTTCTTGGAAGTCCTTTTGAAAATGAAGCATAATGGTGCTATCGATAAGACAAGGGCTGGATTTACTGCGCTTTGCAATCGATTGCTTTGTTCAAATGATGCAAGGTATTTGTACTGGATTCTATTATATCGCCAGTCTTATTTTCTATATGCTCATGTGGTTTTTTGCCGGAATTCCAGTGCCAAAGCTGTAAGCAGCATTTGTACCTTGGTTTAGCTTAAAATAATTTTAGAAATCTCTCTGAAAAAAACTGAAAGAAGCTGTGTTTCACAGCAGACATTTCCTTTACATCTATCTTGTTACTTATTTGAAAATGGCAAATTCTCATTGTTCAACTAAGAATGACTGATTTGCACGGGAGGAACCCTGGGTAGATAGCTTGTGCAGACAGGCAGGGAAGCAGATGCCAAGAAAGGGGGAGAATCCAGTAGCAGTGAGCAGCAAAGCTATCAGTTCTACAACCCCTTCTAGGGTTATATTTCTTCATATTTTGGGTTTTCCCAATGTGGAAATGGGAAAAATAGATATAACAAATTGGAAAGGGAATTCTCCAGACCATTGGGATCACGAACTAGAGAGCTTGGTGTCTGAGAGATTTAGTTCCGCTCATGACATAGTGAGCTTAAAATTAATGAGATTGAGCTCAGCTTGTTTCCCTTTTTAAGCAACATAAAAAATTTGTGAGCCTGAGTATCTTGTATGCTGTAAAGCGAAAAAAACAAACAATATCTAAAAGGAAAAGAGAGCCAAAAAAATGACACTTCTAAACTTGCTTCAGGTCGATGCAGTTGGTGACATCTTAAAGGTGTTTAATTCCTCACATCTTAAAGGTGTTTAATTCCTCTTGTCCTGCCATCTCTTAGAGAAGATTGGAGTTGAACTTAATCTTTGGTTTGAAGATTCATGTTGCAATAAGTGTTTAGTAAGCTCATATGACAGATGTATCTTGAATCCTTAAAAACTCATTTTCACGCAGTCGTGAGCAGCTCACAGGGAAAAGGTGATATCTGAATATGTTCTGTGAAATTATTTTATCATTTGTTTGTTCCATGACAGAGGTGTTGACTTGCACTTAGTAGATAAAGCATTCTTGATAACTCATTTGCTACTTCATTATTGTTGTTCAGGTCTACCCTTTATTCTTTTCTTTGGATTTCCTTTTTCTTTGGCACTACCAATTTACGGCTTCCAACTTCATCCCTCCTTTTTCATTGTTCCTTCAAGGAAAAAAAACTAAATGAACAAAAAAAAAAAAAAAGAATATGGCAGATGCACAAAATTGAAAACAAAAACTGTAACAGGTTTTATAAGTCGATAACACTATAAACTATAACACTGCCACACTCTTTTTAGATCATTGGAAAAAGTAATACTTCCTCTTTGGCACCAGTTCTCCAGCATGCTAGCCTTTTTATTTGAAAGTTGGCTACTAATTTTCTGTTTGGTGTCTGTTAAAAGTAGCTTCTAATAGATAACACCTTTGAGGACTAGAAAATTGATGGATTTGAATCAGCACATATATTGCACTTGATGATGTTGGACTTTCATTGTTAGGATCTTACAGAGAAGTTTACAACAAAGATAAAAGACATGCATTCTGAATTCATTTGCTAAGGTTGCTTTCCTCTTTTCCAGACTTTGTAAGTTGACTGAATCTTGGATGGAGCAACTTATGGAACGAACAGTAGCCAAGGGACAAACTGTGGATGATCTCCTAAGGAGAAGTGCTGGTATTCCTGCAGCATTTATTGCTTTTTTCCTTTCAGAGCCACAGGGCACACCAAAAAAGCTTTTGCCAAGGGCATTACGGTGGTTAATAGATGTGGCTAATAAGTATTTAACATATCATACTGAAGCAAACAGTTCCAGTGTCGATGCCTGCAATGGTTTTGTGGTGGCTGCTCCAGCTACTTCTCCTATAATTGCATCTGATGTAGATGATGCTCAAAAAATCTCGAAGATTCGAGATGAGGGTGTTGTTCCTACTGTGCATGCTTTCAATGTCCTTAAAGCTGCTTTTAATGATACCAACCTAGCAACTGATACCTCAGGTTTTTCTGCTGAGGCTTTGATTATCTCGATACGTTGTTTCTCTTCTCCACACTGGGAGGTAAGGAACAGTGCTTGTCTTGCTTATACTGCCATGGTTCGTCGCATGATTGGATTTCTTAACGTGCACAAGCGGGCATCAGCCAGGCGCGCTATAACTGGGCTTGAATTCTTTCATAGGTATAACATGATGGGTCTCTTATGATCCTTCTTTTTTTCGGTAACTGGTCTCTTATGATCTTTATATATCATAATTTTCTATGCTTTGTGAACTGTGCCTCTATTTGAACATCTATAGTTATCTATATGCTATCTTATCTTGTTGGAGCTTTGCTTACATGCTTCTGCTAAGTTATGGTTTGTGTTCATTGGATGGTTGTATTGTTCCTTGCTCCTGAAGGAAAAGGTTGCTTTTCAAATTTGAAGATCTGATAAAAGCTCTTCTTTCTCATCGAAGCCTTATTACTTGGTGCAATGATGCTGGTTGAGACTATCAGTCTTATTACTTGGAGCAACCATACTCGTTGAAACTATGTCTCAAATTATGGTTCATCACTTGATTGCTTGCCCATGCCCACATTGATTTTCTTGTTGCTTGACTGCACAGTAGAATGAAGTGGATGTAACTCATCTTGGTTTACTAGTTTTCTTGTCCCTTGTATATAAAGGATGTCAACAACTACACTTCAGTCTGTAGTAGGTTGGGGCTGACTCTATGAATTCTCATTGATCATGTTTTTCCATTTAACGTCAACTCAATGTCATCATGATAGAAGAAATTAAAACTAAAGTGAAATAAATTACATATAATATAAATCATCAGCATCATAATAACTATTATAACAAGAATAATTATTGATCACAATATTAAAAGTTTTGCTTTTTGGGGTCTGCTTTGTATTGCTTCCTTTGTCCGAGGGTCTTATTGGAAACAACCTCACTACCTCCCAAGGTAGGAATAAGGTCTATGTACACACTACCCTCCCATACCCCAACTTGTGGGATTACATTTGTAACAATATTAAAAGTTTGCTATTTTCTTACTCACATATTAATGTGATAAAGTCAAATATTCCTAGAAAGGCAATGTGCTCAATCAACATGCTAACATGACTAAAACCTATTCCCAACTAGTGAATATCACCTATGTGAATCTTTTTCTTTCATTCTTGTTCAATCTTTTGCTGAGTGCCTAATTCTGTATTGATTCCAAGAGATCGTTGGTCTTTCTAAACACCTTTCTTCCACGTGATTTAAGGTCTACCTTGTCGTCTTTTTGCATCTTCACTCACTATAGTTTCACATCTATCAACCAAAGGATTTGTAAATCAACACAAGATATGACCAAACCATCTCGAATGACCTTTTCTTATTTTATCCCCAATGCTTGCTATTTGCATCGTTAGGTGAACGTGATCATTTTCAATGGCCCAACATTTCATTACTTTATAACATTGTTGGTCTTGTAACTGTTGTGGAACTTACCTTTAACCTTGGTAGGCGTCCTTGTGTCAATTAACACCTCATTAGCACTTCTCTATTTCAACCATCTTGTTTTAATTCTATGAGTAACATCTTAATCTATCATTCTATTTTTTTTAAAACGAGCCTTAACATCCAAATTATTTGCATTTTGGCACCGGGATCCATTTAATGTCACCTTCATTTGGTTTTCCTATGTTGCCTAACTTCTTGTGCATGTATTTACTCTTACTTTTCCTTATCCTAGAACACTTAACACTCTATAGTGCTTCTCCAAAGGCCAAGCTTTTGGTCGACATCTTTGTTGGTTTCGTCAGTTAACACAATATCATTAGAAATAACATACACAAAGGAGTAGGATTTGGGGAAAATAGTATATACACAGCCTTACCCCTACGTTGTGAAGGTAGGGAGCCTTTTTTTTTGATAGACCCCAGTTTTAAAAAACAAGGTAATGTCTATATAATCGTGACTAGCGAAGAAGTCATGTTGAAAACTGTTGAAGAATGACAAAAGTCCCATATTGGTGGTTAATGAGACGGGTGGACTTCTTATAAGGCTTGGACAATCCTGCTTCCTTTGAGTTAGCTTTTGGGGTGTGAGTTAGGCCCAATACCTAATTTTACAAAAACAATGAAGAAGAGAATAATAGCAACAAAAAATCTATACGATTAGTATGGTAAATAAGTAACGGCTCAATGGTGATCCTTTATGTCGACTCATTGTTATGGGAAATCCTTGGGACCTCCTACTACTTTTCTCATGTTACATGTCATTTATATTTAATATATATGAATTCCTTTCTTCTACATTACCCACAAAAGAACCTTTTGTGGTACTCATATGCTTTCTCTAGGTCAATGAACACCATGTGTAGATCTTCATTTCTTACGCAATAAATTCCCAGTAGTCTTGTCGTCACTCTTGTCATATTCCCAACTCTTTGATCTTTCACTCTTTCCCAAAATTTCATTGTATGATTCGTGAGTTTATGTCACAATTGTTCACACAATTTTGAATATCTCATTTGTTGTTATAAGTTGGGAGTGTGGTACTCCTTTTCCACTTGTTTAGTATCCTACCACTTCTTAGTATGTATTGAATAACTCATGTTGTTATTCTACTCCAACCTCTCCAAGACACTTCCAAGCTCTCAAGTCCCATCAGGATACTATGTGGACGACAAACTTTTCTAATCCTCATGTTTCATGTAGAATTAAATATCTTATTATACCGGTTAAATCTAGTTTGGCAGACTATGTCTTCTTGTTTTGGTTTATAAGAACAACAAGTCTATCTTTAATTAACCTATAAATTGGTAGTACAACTGTTGTGGATGCATGAAACCAATAAATTAAGTATTTAATTATATAATTAGTAGCTTTTTAAAATTATTCTAGAAAAGAGTTTATGTTTCATAGCTTCATAAGGATTAGGTTTAGTTAAAATTATTAGTTTGGAATAGGACTTAGGTTTCCTACTAGCTATAGAGTTATTAGCCTAGAATAGGATTTATGTTTCCTAGTTACACGAAATTCTTATTGCTGTAAACTTCTTATTGTTGTAATATGTCTCCTATTTAAAGGAGGATCTCAAGAATAAAAGTCAGGCAGAATTTTAATCAAAAACAGGAGATTGGAGTTCTCTCTTCCATTGAGCTCTAAGGTTTCAGCTCCCCTTTGACGAGCTGAATTATATATAAAATAGGTCATTCTAGGAATTCGATTAAAGGCAAGGAGAAATCGAAGGCAGTAGATTTTGATTTTTGTGTTCATCGTCCTGTGACTCGATCCTTCTCTCGGAATCCTAACAATTTGGTATCAGAGCCTGACACAATGGACGATGAGATCAATTCTAGGTTTCAAGAGGAACGTGCAATACAGAAAAACTAATAGACTCTAAACTTGCAGCCACGGAACAATGCCTCGGCGAAAGAATCGTCCAAGTCATTCAAGAACAACTTGTTAGCTTGGGAATGGGCTCCACAAAACCAGCAGTCCACGGGACTGAGTCCAGCAGTGCCCCAACAACAAGTAGATCAACAAATCCTGCTACTAGAGGCAATATGCTACCTACTCAACTAGTTGATCAGAATCATCAAGCTAGTGGCAATTCCCATTCAACAATACCAAGGTATGCAAGGATGGATTTTCCTACTTATGATGGCACTAACGACCCATTAATTTGGACACATCATTGTGAGCAATTTTTTGAAAATCAACATAAAATAGATGTAGAAAAGGTTGGAGTGGCTGGGTTTCACCTGTTGGGAGAAGCAAAACTATGGTATTATCAACTTAAAATCATTGTTTTGGACTTCTGGAAATTCAGTTCTTATGTCCACTGTGTTATATTTATGGTTATGAATGAAGCATTGTCTTGTTCAAGGAAATTTCAAAAACATTGTTTCCAGCGATTTGGTCCTCTCGAAAGTAGCAACCCAGTAGGTGAATTGGTAACACTTCGACAGACTAGTACAGTTCAAATTTACCATCGTCAATTTCAAGAAAAGTTGGCTAGGGCTGATGAGCTTATTCCAGAACACATGCACATGGAAATATTTATGGCAGGGTTGGATGATTCAATCAAATTGGACGTGCAGTTGCTCAAACCACCTGACTTATCGACGACTATGAGTTTAGCTAGGGCTTTAGAATAAAAGCAACAACGGCAAAAAGTGAGTAGTGTTCACAAAGGAGCATGGCAGTAATCTCAAACAATTCTTGGCAGCACGACAAACTCAGCTAAACTTGCTGCTAGTTCAATTATCTCGGCTAATGCTTAGTCCAACAACCAAATCCCTTTTGTTAAGCAATTAACTCAAACAGAAATGGCAGAGAGAAGAGCTAAGGGATTGTGCTACAACTGTGACGAACAATATTCAACCACTCACCAGTGCAAACGACTTTTCTATCTAGAATTGGATGATTTAGTTGACAACACTATTCCAGAAGTTCTCGATGATTGCCGTGAAATTCGAGCTTAAGGACAAGCTCCTTCAACCTGAGGGGGTAATGCTGTGGATGCGAAGTCTCTTCAGCAACACCTCTGGATTATATCCGGATATACTCTCCAAAGCAGACAAAAGCTTTTTCCTTGTTGGAGGACATGTTTTTTCATCCCATTTTTGCTGGGAACTAAGTTCAGCATACAAATCAAGCACTTCTGAGAGATAAATTTGCACCTGCCACAAATTACTAAGAGCATTTATCATAGTCACAGACACACTCAACATTTTATTTCAGAAGCATGGAATTGAAGCACAAAAGTCTATCCCTGACACACAGGTTTGGAGACAAGATAATTGCTTCCCAATTTTCTCACACAGGGTTTTTCAACCCAGCTTTGAGTTGAAAGTGTGAGAAATACTGGAGAAAAATATTATTGAATTATTTTTTACATTATTACATTGAGACCTACTACAATACAATCCTTTTCCAACTAGGATACTATAATACAATCCTTTTCCAAGTAGGATTCTGTTGTGGATGCATGAAACCAATAAATTAAGTATTTCATTATATAATTAGTAGCTTTTTTAAATTATTCTAGAAAAGAATTTATGTTTCATAGCTTCATACGGATTAGGTTTGGTTATAATTATTAGTTTGGAATAGGACTTAGGTTTCCTACTAGCTATAGAGTTATTAGCCTAGAATAGGATTTATGTTTCCTAGTTTCACACGAACTTCTTATTGTTGTAAACTTCTTATTGCTGTAATATGTCTCCTATTTAAAAGAGGATCTCAGGAATAAAAGTCATGCAGAATTTTCATCAAAAACAGGAGATTGGAGTTCTCTCTTCCATTGAGCTCTAAGGTTTCAACTTCCTTTTGACAAGCTGAATTATATACAAAATAGGTCGTTCTAGGAATTCGAATAAAGGCAGAGAGAAATCGAAGGCAGTAGATTTTGATTTTCGTGTTCATCATCCTGTGACTCGATCCTTCTCTCGGAATCCTAACAACATACCCAGTGAAATAGGGTGGTGTGCATGCAACTTTACTCCTACCTTGTGAAGGTAGAGAAACTGTATTCAATAGAAACCTGTAAATTGGTAGTGGAATGTAGAAAACATACACATATTACATGAATTTCAGCTATTTTTGTATCTTGAATTTGTTTTATTTTTTATATTTGTACATATATTTAACTGTGACTCCCAATTTATTTGACATTCTATCTTTTTTTTTAGTCCGTCCCCAAAATAATGGCACATTTTTTTTTTTGGAAAACAATCTAAATTTACCATTCATTTACCCTTATTGAGATGATTTAAATAGCCACAAAATGTCTATGGAATGTTTAGACTATGAGTTTCAATTTTTTTCCTTAAACTCTGAGCCCAGTCAAACACCATCGCATATATTGGAGACGGAGGGAGTACTATAGTTTTAGTGTAGTTGTTGACAAATTACAAAAAGTTGTGTGTTTCTTCTTCTTAATGTTTAATTTCCAGATTGTTCAATTTGTTTGATTGTTGATGGTTATTTTGATACAAGTAGCAGTTCTATTCAGTAAAAATTTAGCTACGCCAGAAAAAAGGTGCTAAGTTGGAAACTTGACAAGCATCGAGAGGGTGCAGAAACCCCTGCCCAGAACCCTATACAATTATACATTGCCAATTCAATATACTAACTCTCCTACTTCCAAAAAGTTGTAGGCATTGCTTTTAACTTGGAAGAATCGTTCATATGTTGAGCATGCTCACAAAATCTCTTGTCACATCTCGTCTTTGTTGTGCATGTAGTATGAAAAGAAGGAACGCCCCACCCCCACCCCAACCCCCCACAGCTGGTTTGAAACTTGTTTGCTTTTTTTTTTTTTCCCTCCTCCCGTATTAAGATTTTAAATTTGGGGATAATAGGATGTTCTACTTTTTTTTTTGTTGGCTTCTTGTATATATCTGAACCAACACTACTAGTTGATTGCATTCATCATGTATCTTGCATTGTTCTGAAGTATGGACCAAACAGTTGATTTGAGAAAAATGAATCTATAGAAGATTTTGAAGCCATCAATAATCATTATTTCTGACTTCTGGAGATTCAGTTTTTTTGTACACTAATTGTATATTTGTGGTTAGGATTGATGCAATGTCTTGTTTTAAGTAAAGCACATTTAGTTGGTACGGCATTTAGTTGCTCGTACCAAAACAGAATCTATAATCATTTTCCTGACTCTGTGTCTTGTATGCACCAAGCATTCCCTCTTATTTAATGAGCTAAAAATTGACAGTCATCAATAATCATTGTTTTGGACTTCTGGAAATTCAGTTCTTATGTCCACTGTGTTATATTTATGGTTATGAATGAAGCATTGTCTTGTTCAAGGAAATTTTTTTTGTCATTTTGCTGATTGTTCATCTTGTAGGTACCCTACTTTGCATTCGTTCCTATTCGATGGGCTAAAAATTGCGACGGAGTCACTTATGGATGGATCCTCTGAACATGTAAGGTCGAACCTTGCTAAAGTTGTTCATCCCAGCTTATGTCCAATCCTGATTCTCTTATCTCGACTCAAGCCTTCTCCAATTGCAAGTGATGCTGGTGATCCCCTGGATCCTTTCCTTTTCATGCCATTCATCAGGAAATGCTCAGTCCAGAGCAATTTTCGTATTCGTGTTCTTGCATCCAGAGCTCTAACAGGTCTAGTGTCTACTGAAAAACTTCCACTAGTCCTCCTAAATATTGCCTCCGAGTTACCTGTCACTGGGGATCATGTTATGAATTCTGATTCGTCTATACCATCCAATAGAGTTAATAGTTCTTCCAATTCACTTCATGGGATGCTATTGCAGTTAAGCTCTCTTCTAGACACAAACTGCAGAAATCTAGCTGATGTTTCCCAAAAAGATAGCATTCTTGCTGAATTAATTCATATTCTTGCTTCATGCTCATGGATTGGTAGTCCAGAGCAATGTCCTTGCCCAATTATCAACAGCAGCTAGGAGTGGTTTGTGCACCAACATATTTTGATCCAACCATCTCAGAACTTCGGAAACAAGCTGCATGTTCATATTTCAACTGTATTTACAAACATCTAAAGAAGCTGCTGTAGAGTATCTGTTAGTACCACCCAAAGGCGCTCCTGGTTCAAACTTATCAAAGATATATATAAATGCAATTTCTTTCAGCAGATGCAAGGAAAGGCTAATACGATCAATCTCAGACACTTCATATGAAGTTCGGATTGCAACATTGAAGTGGTTTCTTTTATTTCTCAAAACACCAGAATATAGTGAGATAAAGAGAAGTTGCTTGACCAGCATCGATCTCCAGACCACTGTGATTAAACATTCAGATTGCAACATTGAAGTGGTTTCTTTTATTTCTTAAAATACCAGAGTACAGTGAGATAAAGAGAAGTTGCTTGACTAGCATCGATGTCCAGACCACTGTGATTAAACACTTAACTCTGGACAATAACCATAGATGTTTGAACTACATTCTGAAGATTATCTACAGCTGGAGTTTGCAGGAGTATCAGAATAATGGAGAAGAATGTTATCCTAAATTTTTTGGTGATATGGATAGCGAGTCCATGCTCCAGTTTTGGGAGAAGGTGGTTTCCTTGTACAAGGTCACTAGGCAATCAAAGACTCAAGAGATGCTTCTTTGTCGCATGGGGATTTGTATAAAACGAATTGCTGGCTCACTAAGTAGTTCAGTTGTAGGCTTACAAAATGTCAAAGTTGGTAAACTTGGCAACCATGATCCATCTGGTATGTCTAAATTATCCGTCTTTTACGAGTGCATCAGCTATTATGTTGACCTAATTGAACAACACAGTGATGCGTCAGAGCCTGTAAACACGCGTAGGGCGGCAGCAGAGTCTATGATAGCATCTGGCTTATTGGACCAAGCTGACTTTGTTGGTCCTTTAGTCTGCAATAACCAAATTCCTGATGGCAATTTGTGTTCCTTTTTCAAGCAAGAAATGGTGGTTAATATGTATGCCCATAAAGTCCTGGATTTATGGTTTTCATGCATTAGGCTTCTCGAGGATGAAGATGAGAGTCTTAGGAAGAAACTTGCCCTGGATGTCCAGAATTGTTTTACATCTAAAAGTTCTGAAAGACGCTTCCTGACTGAAGTGGTCCCAAGCCAAGTAGAGCAAGTGGTTGAGAGGAGCTTCAATCATCTTTCATCAATTTTTGGTCACTCTCTTGACTACCTTGATTTCCTTTGCCGCAGGGTTCTTGATTCTGCTAACCATGTTTCTGTTATTTCCGAAGGAGATCTTATCAAATGCGTCTTTGACAAGGAGATTGACAATCATCATGAAGAAAAACTTCTGATCTGCCAGATATGTTGTTCTCACTTGGAGAAGCTCCCAACCTCAAAGTTTTCATCAGGTGAGCCTGGTGACATAGATGATGTGAGGGACTTTTTGCAGAACTGGAGGCGGCAGTTTGCACAGAAGTTAGTAGTATTTGCCAAAGATTATGTTGCTGCACAGGGAGGATTGGATTGGATTGGTGGGGTTGGTAACCACAAAGATGCCTTCTTACCTGTGTATGCAAATTTACTGGCCTTTTATGCCTTGTCAAACTGTATTTTTAATGGGAAACCAGAAGATAGAAAGTTGATGCTCCCTGAAGTTCAAAAAATTGGTGAGACCATACAACCATTCCTTACAAATCCATTGATCTCTAATTTATTGTTATTAGTAGTTAAGTTGCATAACAAAATGATCGGTGAAGATTCGTGTGACTTGAACCAAATGACTACTGATGAGTCAGCTTGGGATGCTTTTGATCCTTATTTTCTTCTAAGGTGATTTTTGCTAATTGAGTGTAAAACTGTTGTAATGGTTATGATTCTTTTGGGGGAGCCTAATTGGTGATCCGTATTGGAGTAGATTTTTGTGATTATAGTTTATCTTACTGCAATAGCAACCCTTATTTTGGCTGGCAGTACCCCTTGAAGTTCAACTGTTGGTGTACATATTTATTAGTGGAATTCCTCTTATGTTTGTGATTTTAAGGACAAAAGTCTTGTTATCACTTAAATGAGCAATGTGAAGCAACATCATTTAAGCCAATGTAATATCCTCTGAAGTTCAATGGAATGGGCAACTTGACTGTTGGCACTTCAAAAACCCTCTATTCCTCGTGGTGTGTTATACTTGCAAGGATTAAAAGTCTAAAATGCTCTTTATATCTGTTTCAAAGCAGCAAATGGTTCAAAAATTACGTTTTCCTTTTGCAAGGATAAAGAAGCTAAGCTGGATGATTGTTCTTTTGCCATTACTTGAAACTTGAAAGGAATCTAGATGTTTAGGATTCAAGTCTTGAAATAAAATATTTTTGATAAGGGATGCTTCATCTCTTAGTAGATTCTATTTTGTACGAATTTGAATTAATTGGGCTTAGTAAGTTGGGTGAATGAATTAAAAGAGTGACTTAAGTTTACATATTAGGTGTAATTGTAAGTTTATAATTAGGCTTTAATAGTAATTGACCATTGTTTGAATAGATCCTCAAGTTCTTTTTTTGTTTTTATTTCTTTTATACTTAAACCTAAATTGTAACTAAAACCCTAATTCTTAAAAAGGAAAAAATTAGCTTTTTTTCTCCTCATGGGTCTGCTCCAATCGAATTCTTCTTCGCGGTTTATTCTTCTTCTTTTTCACCTTTTCTGTTTGGTGTTCTCTTATTGGTGTTGTTGTTGTTACCACTTTTGTTGCGAGTTTCTTCTTTGAAGAATTTGAGAGGATTTTTTTTTTTGAACTAAATTATGTTCATGTAATAATGAAAATTACTTTAGAGGTGATTTTGGAGATGTGGCATTGTCACTTCTCAAATTAGTGGAGGCATAACTGGAATCTGATAACTCATTCAACAGTGGTAGCCACCGTAACATAATAAATGAAAATAATGAGGACTGACAAGGCTATCACAATAAATTACTAAAATAAGGTAACTAGATTGGTGAAGTCACAAAAATATCAATGACACAATGAAAGGGACGACAAGACCAACTTAGTTGATAAACAACCAGAGAGTCAGCAAGGCTATACAATAAACCGACCAAATTACGAATGGAAGCTGAAGAAACCCATGAGAGTATTTCGATAAGTCTCTATGAATGCTGTATGCAAAATCTATATAAAACCAATAGCTCCAAGAAGAATAGAGCTAACCCCAATCCTCAGCTAAGATAACATCCTTATTACAAAGACCGATCAACATCTTTATCTAAACCACGTCCTTACGCAATGAGACATTAATAAGAACAAATATATATTGCTATATAAGGTGGAAAGTAGAATCATAAATAACAAGGTAATAGAGATACTCTTGAAGCTGAGACCCGACTAATCTCAACGACCAAACAATTGAACTCAAAATACTATGCAATAATTTAAATGAATACCTACACATATTTGTGCATATGCATGAACGCCATCGGACTAATTGCTAGCAGTGGTGGTATGTGCGATAGCTAACCGGTCATTCGTACAAATATACATATATGTGGGTAAATAGCTCTTCTCATTATAGCTCCAGAGTATATGCTTTTAACATGTCATGATATGAAACTCTGAACGTATATAATTCATCATGATAATAACTTAGCCAATTTGGTTCCTACGTGCAGAAAACATCTCGACCCTTCATCTAATTAGGCCTAAAAACTCATAATAGACTTGCACCTCTTGAGCAGTTTCAACTTAGCAAATTAACTATGTAGGAACTTAAAAAAATTATTATAAATGGTCCCAAGTTGGTAATAGTATTATCCTTGCTAGAAACTAGATTGTTTGACAAGTATATAATCAAAATTAAAGAATGGAGTATAAACATATAGTATTAATATTATTTTCAAATAATTTTTTCTTAAAAGCTTTTGACGAGAAAGAATGGATTAATAATTCTCTCGAATGTAACATAATAATCCTCCAATATTTATGCCTCACTTTTAGGATAAAATCTAAGCTCTAATAGACATAGGTAATAAGAAACTCGATAGAAAATAACTTTAATCATCATACATACTTCACGATCTTATAAGAGATATAACAATATGATAAAATCAAGAAATAAAATCAACTAATGTCCTAATATCCTTCACGAAAGGTCGTCCTAATAATAGAATAATAGAAATGACTCTTGTGGAGATTTGCTTTAAGTTACTGCAATAGTTTTTTTTAGTAAAATAAATTTGAATTTTGAATTTTAATTAAATTGTTGAGATATTTTAGGTTATTTTAAATTTCAAATAATGCTGATTTTATGTTTATGTTGGCTATTGAAAGTCCCTCAATGCTTAATAGAAAGCTATTGAAGTCATTTCAATCCAAAGAGAGATATTTTACATCTTTTTGTTGCCCCATTCTTCCTTTTGAAAAAATCAACAGTGGTATCAAGAGCCTCATTGATTTTACGAGATCTGTGAATTCTTCCAAAGAATTGCCATATCATTTTCAACCCGCAAGGGCTACCTTTTTAACCTGTCAGGGCTACTTTAAACTAGCAAGGGCTATTTTTCAACCTGTTTTATCCCGTTAAGGATATTTTCAACCCGTATTTTTTTTCAAAGCATAGGCTATTTTTAACCAATTTTTTAACTTGAAATGGCAAGGAACAGTCTCTTCGTGAGTGCCTAAAAAATTTTCATTGGCGAAAACTATCAGATTTAGTCAGTAAAAATGAAATCACATCTTGAAGCCTATGATTTATGAGAAGTTGTGATAGAAGATATACCCTTACAACCTCTCCCTGCAAATCCCACTCTTGCTCAAATTAAAGCTCATTTGGATGAGAAAGTAAAAAAATTCAAAGCCAAAAACTGTAATTCAAAATTCAGTTGCAGATTCAATTTTTTTTAAAATCATTGCTTGTGAGACAGCAAAAGAAGCTTGGGAAAAACTAAAAAAGAATATTAGGAAAGTGATCGAGTCAGATAAATATAAATTTTGAATTTGAAAAGAGATTTTGAATCTCTTAGCATGCATGAGAATGAAACTATTGTTAACTATTCTGACAAGATTTCTTTGATTGTTAATAAAATGAGGTTGTTTGGCGAGGATTTCAAAGATGATAGAGCTGTAGAAACAATTCTTGCGACAATTCCGGAGAGATTCAAATCTAAAATTTCTTCTTTAGAAGAGTCTAAAGATCTCTCCACTATATCTATTGAAGAATTAGTAAGTGCACTTCAAGCACAAGAGCAAAGAAGAGCTTTCATACAAGACAATGTTACTAAAAGTGTTCTTTATGCACAAAGCAGAAAAAAAGGTAATTATAATTTTTTCATATAATGCAAAAGAAAAACACACTTGAAAAACTTTTGCTTGTGGAGACCTGATGCAATATGTGAAAATTGCAAACAACCCGGTCATATTATAAAAGTGTGCAAACTTAAAAACAATCCTTAAATACAAGCAACAGAAGCAAAAGTTAAGGAGGAACAACTTTTTTAAATTGCTGTAACTAAAGTAAAGGAGAAGTGTTGAGATTTGTATTTAGTTACTGTAGTAGTTTTTTTTAGCAAAATAAGTTAGTTTAAGATAAATTTGAATTTTAAATTTTAGTTAAATTGTTGAGATATTTTAGTTTGTTTTTAAATTTTAAATTACACATATTTTATATTTATGTTGGCTATTTAAAGTCCCTCAATGCTTAATACATTCATTTAAAGCGATTGGAATCATTTCAATCCAAAGAGATACATTTTCAATGGTTCTGCTGCCCCATTCTTCCTTTTAAAAAAACTAACAACTCTTCAATGATTTACAATTTCTCATATTTGTGAGATATGAAAAGAAAGGTTCACCTTCACATACCTTTTTCAATAATTATAAATCGCCTATTAACCTCTTTCTACATCCACATAGCACTACAATATGGTAGGGGCTCAATAAATATACAAGAATATAAGGCAACACGATAATCCAATATGAATTTTTATCATAAATACTATGTGTAGACACAACAATTTTAGTGAATTAAATTCATACAAAATTTGAATTTAAATTCATGATCATTTGGATTAAATTAATTAATTTGGGCTTCACAAATTAATAAGTTCATCTTTATTAATTTCAAGTCCAACCTCCATTTCATCTTGAGGCCTAAACTTATGTAACGTGTCAAGATGACTTGGCATTCTAGTCAAGTTCAAGACTAACAAGAAAATGCCATGTATTCTCATGATGTGGCAATCCTGGTCAAAGTTCAACAACCAATCAAAAATTAATCTTATTACATAGTGTTTGTGATAAGCTTGACCACTTTCAAGAACCACTCAGAAAAGGCAAAAGGTTCATCCACATTTGAACTGCCTCCCTCCTACAACTATAAATAGGAGGATTACATAATTTTTTGAGGACATTCTACAAGCATTGGAGAAAAGTTACAACACCAACTACATAGCTCTTCGAAGAGGTGGTCAACGGAGTTCTTCCCGGAGATCGACTTGAAATGACGAAGTACTGCCGACATGCTCGAAGATTCAAACACATCTCAAAGAGGTTTACATTATCCTGCATTCAATAAATAGGCAACTACCGGCCCTCTAATTACGAAAACACGTTAGAAGAGAAGAATCAAGAGAACAACGAAATTGTACTCACTAAAAGACTCATCAATAAATTATCTTTTTCTTTTGTTTATTTTGGTTGCAGTTAATTTTTCGCGTTCACGAAAATTTGTTGCGAATAAACTTGGCACGCCCAGCGGGATCGATAATGCACTTCATCTTTTCTTCCTGCAAATCGAATTCAATTGTTGCAATGGACTACAAAAAGATCAATAATGCTTCCTTCAAGGACTTTACAACTGCCACATGCTGTCCCATTACTCGACGCAAGTTCAAAATTAGTGGTTTGAATGGACATGAACACTTCACTTCGTTGGAGCCGATGAAAAAGAGCAAATTTCAATTGGTGGCTGAATCTGCAACCCTGAGGTTAACCTTGCATCTATGTTGTTTGACGAACTCTCCCATACTGGCTTCAACATGGGTGAGTCGGAGGGTTCATCGAACTCTCTAGTCCAACGAAGGTCAACACCTTGATGGTTGATGTAACTGACATAGATGGGAAGTTTGCAATGATGGAACAAACTATTGAGGCTTTGGAGAAGTCCGTCAAGGATAACGATCTGCAAAGAGCTCAACTTATGAATAAGATAGAGGCTTTCACACCTGGAGAGTCAAGTCATGTCCTCACTTGTCCGTCTGGATTTACTGCACAAAATAAGGATGTCGATGACTCACTTGCTAAGTCCAAATTCCAAAAGGAACAACAATTTGCTCCAATCGTGGCTTTGTCTGTTCAACAATTGCAAGACATGATACCAAACACCATCAGAGCTCAATATGGTGGAGCACCGCAAATTTCATTGTACTACTTTAAGCCTTACACCAAAAGGATTGATTATCAGCCAATGTCACTACCCAAGCCTAGGGCCTAGCCGTGACACGACGCATGGGGAACCCGAAAGGGCCCCAAGCAAGCCTCTTAACATATCATTACATATCCTTGGTTGCAGAAATAATAAAATACCAATAAAACATTAGAAGCAAGGGTAAAGGGGCTAAGGGGAAACTTCCACATAACAAACAACAAGAGTTAATAGAGACGAGGCTCATAGCATAAATACATAGCATGTCCAACAATACCTCTATTATATAAAGGTAAGAACGGTGGCCAAGACAAAGAAATCAGGCTCACCCTTATAGTCAATACGTAACCAAAAGAGAGAAAAGTCTTAATACAAAGAAAGAGATTATAAGTAATGTCCCCAGAATGAAGGACTTACCAACAAGCTTGATAGAAGTCGTACTAGCCATGTGGAGGAGGAGGATGATCAAGCGGTGCACCGGTTCCTATATAGTGACATCATATAGGCATAGAGTATGCGTTAATACATTTGAATATACTAAGTATGTAGGATGCAATACAACAATAGAAAGGCATCATAATCAAAATGCATAGAGAAAAGCAATAGATAACATAGTAGCAATATGACATGCATGATTAAGGCTTAAGTAAAATATGCTTACATAGAATAGAACATATGTATAAGAAGAGACCATTAAACTATTGGTGAATCGCCGCACCCTACCACCCTTGGTGCCAGAGTACAAACCCCCCGATAGGTTGGTGGATCGTCGCACCCTACCACCCATGGTGCCGGAGTTTAAATCCCCTAATAGGTTGATAGATCGTTGTACCCTACCACCCATAGTGCTAGAGTACAAACCCCCCGATAGGTTGGTGGATCGTTGCACCCTACCACTTATGGTGTTGAAGTACAAACCCCCCGAAAGGTTGATGAGTATAAACCCCCAACAAGGTTGATAGGTACAAACCCCCAACAAGGTTACTCGACTCGCAACCCCCGAGTAGGGCATGGTCACATTCCAACACTATATATAGAATACCTTATACATACATTGATTTCATCATCATCATCATCATCATCATCATCATCATCATCATATATCATTCAACTCATAAGACATGTATTGGACCTTCAATTCCTCAAGAAACTATAGCCGAACATTTTATCTAACACTTAGAAGGTGTGTGGTACTAGTGTAAAACCATGCAATTCAAGAGAGAAATCATGCTAGGAAATTCAATGTAAAAGCTTCAATAGATACTTGGTAACACCCTCAAGCAATAAACTTCAAAATCCTTCATAAAACCTTTCAATAAACCTCAGATTCATGGCTCAAAACATAATAAAACAGTCATAATTTCATAAGCCCAAACGTAGTATGCAATGATTTTCATAATAGATAAGACCCATGAGTAAACCAACTTTAAATCATAACCCAAGACTTAAAAGTCTTGGACCGAAGTCAAAACTGGGCAAAATTTAACACTAGTGCGCGCCCTTGGCGCGTCGCGCCAGGGGTACGAAAAGCTCTCTGGAATTTGCATTTTGGAAATTTTAAATTTTGATATGGTTGCTCTAAAATCGAGATTAGACCCTTTTCCCCCTAATTTTGACCCCTGAACAAGAATATGAAATTGAATTTTTGATATCACGCACGAAGAAGATATATGGAAATTACAATTTCGGGCACTTTCGAGACACATTTTCGAATACTTTTTGGGGTCGTTTCAATATCTCCCCCTTGGAAACACTCATCCCCGAATGTTAAAGAGACGTATATGAGATGCACAAACATGAAAAGTTCAGCCCACATAGAGATGCAACAATGCACTTAAATATCATTTCAAAAACTTTATCATAAGTGTAAAATTATTATGAAGACACATGGAACACCAGATGAACCAATTCCATCTCACTAGGCAACCTCAACTAGGTAATGGAAAATAATCCTCAACAACACCCACAACATCAAGAGGCACAATTGCATTCGGATCACCCACATATTTCCTCAATATGGACACATGGAACACCGGATGAACCAATTCCATCTCACTAGGAAACCTTAACTCATAAGCTACCTTGCCAACCATCCTCATAACGTCATAAGGACCAACATATCTTAGGCTCAACTTGCCCTTCTTACCAAAATGAACCACACCTTTAATGGGTGAAACCTTTAGGTAGACCCAAGCACCAACTTTGAATTCAAGGTCTCTTCTTCTCACATCGGCATAGGATTTTTGATGACTTTGGGCTGTCTTTAACCTTTCCCTAATCATCCTAACCTTATCAAGAGCCTCTATAACCAGATATGGTCCCAACGAAGCTACCGTTAATCTAGAACATCTCTTATAGAGAGCCTCAAAAGGAGCTATACCGATGCTAGAATGATAGCTATTGTTGGAGGCAAACTCAATCAACGAAAGATGATCATCCCAACTACCTTTAAGCTCCAACACACATGCTCTAAGCATATCCTCAAGGGTTTGGATGGTCCTCTCGGCTTGGCCATCAGTTTGAGGGTGGAAGGCCGTAGAAAACTTAACTCTAGTACCAAGACCCCTTTAGAAGATCTCCAAAAATGTGAAGTAAATTGAGCCCCATGATCCGATATGATGGATAAAGGAACCCCATGCAACCTTACCAAGTCATGAATATACAACCTT
>DF361566.1:23119-50657 GCA_000787875.1 Solanum virginianum
GATGGATAAAGGAGCCCCATGCAACCTTACCAAGTCATGAATATACAACCTTGCATAATCTTCAGCCTATATGTAGTCTTAACTGGTAGAAAATGGGCTAATTTTGTCATCCTATCAACCACAACCCAAATGGAATCAAAAGCCTTTCTAGTCTTGGGCAACCCAACCACAAAATCCATATTTATCTCTTTCCACTTCCAAGTAGAAACCTCAATGTCTTGGGTTAGGCCACCCGACCTTTGATTTTTGGCTTTGACTTGTTGGCAACTATGACAATCGGACATGAATTTGGCAATGTCCCTTTTCACGCCTCCCCACCAATACACATCCCTCAAATCTCTATACATTTTGGTAGAGCCGAGATGAATAGAATAAGAAGAATTGTGGGCCTTATCAAGGATCTTTTCTATTAAACCATCAACGCAAGTTACACACAACCTACTTTGGTATATAAGGGTACCATCTTCCCCCTGGGAGAAAACCTCCACCTTGCCCTCTTTCACCAAGGCCTTCAATTCTAACAAGGAGGGATCAAGATCTTGTTTTGCTATCACCTTATCAACCAAGGAATCACCTTATCAACCAAGGAAGACCTAGAACCATCAACAACAACAACATCACCACTACCAACCTCCTCCAATCTAACCCCCAACCCAGCCAACCGATGCACTTCCCTAGCCATCTCCTTCTCACTACCATCAACATGAGCTAGGCTACCCATGGGCACCTTACTCAAGGCATCCGTCACTCTTCCAACCTAACCCCCAACCTAGCCAACCAATGTACTCCATAGCCATCTCCTTCTCACTACCATCAACATGAGCTAGGACCCATGGACACCCTACTCAAGGCATCTACCGCCACATTTTCCTTACCCAGATGATAATGCACACTCATATCATAGTCTTTAAGAAGTTCTAGCCACCTTCTTTGCCTCAAGTTGAGATCTTTTTGAGAGAAGATGTATTAGAGGCTCTTATGATCGGTGAACACATCAACATGCACCCCATACAAATAATGTCACCAAATTTTCAACGCAAACACCACGGCGGCCAATTCAAGATCATAAGTAGGGTAGTTCATGCACTTTGGGAAGACATCAAAAAACTCATTTACAACTGGAACAGACTCTATAGGAAGGACTTTAGGCTCCACGTCCCTAACCCTCACAAGATGGTAAAGACATCCATTAGAGATCATCTTACGAAATTTAATACAAGAGATGAATCTACCCTTGAACACATCATCTTGACTCTCCCACTCAAAGATGAGTTCATTTGGAAATTAGAATTTGACCCTACGGGTTCTACAATCAATAGAAGCATAGTAGGCATGCAACCAATCCATCCCAAGAATGACATCAAAATCAACCATGTCTAACTCAATAAGATCACAAGGCAACACTTTATGCAAGATCCAAATAGGATAACTTCTATAAACATTTCTACCAACAATAGATGCACCAATAGGAATAGACACTTCATATGTCCCATCAAGCAACTCGGGGTCAATATGAAACTTTTTGGCAACAAAGGGGGTGGCCAAAAGAAAGAGTGCCATCCAGATCAATCAATGCATATACATCAAAGTCAAGATTTTCAACATATCGATAACAACGTCGGATATCTCATCAACTCCTTGCCTCCCATGCAAAGCATAAAATTGATTGTGCCTTGGGCACCATCTTGTCAGCCACCTCTCCCTAAAGGAACTGCATTCACACCTTGTGGAAGAACCTTCTTATCCTTGTTGTGACTTCGAGGGCAATCCACCTTTTTGTGACCTACTTCCCCACAACCAAATCACACATTAGTATCTCTCAAACATTGGCCCTTATGACCACTTCCACACCTAGGACACACCTCATTGGGAATCACCACACCAATTATGAGCATGAGAGGACCCTTGGCCTTGATGGATCTGACCACCCTTTTGGAACTTGCCCTCAAAACGAGCCCTCTTAGCCTCATGACTCCTCCTCTTCCTCAACTTCTCCACCTCTATTTGCTCGGCATAGGTCATTAGACATGACAAGTCCATGTCACTAATCAATATAGCGTACTGACACTCCTCACTAACCAAGTCAGAAACACCCATCACAAATTTATTCATCTTATATCTCGAGTCGGCCACCAAGTGTGGAGCATATTTTGAAAGTTGGTTGAACTAGAGGGCATACTCCCTCACACTCATGGACCCTTGTCTCAAATTCATAAACTCCACCAACTTAGCTTCCCTAAGTTCAAAGGGAAGACCCAATTAAGGAAGGCCACCTTGAACTCCTCCCAAAGCACCACATAGCCAACTCCCTTCTTTTCCTTCAATTGGTTGTACTATATTTAAGCTACCCTTTGAATTGGTAGGTTGCCAACTCTGCCTTATCCTCCGGCCTCACACCCATAATAGACAAAATCTTGTAAACCTTATCAATAAATTCTTAAGGATCCTCACTTACCTTTGACCCATAGAATTCTGAGGGATTCATTCTCATGAAATCTCACTTGAGAGGTCAGTGTAGGAGCAGGAGGGGCTTGGGCCTCATGATTGGCTTGATTAGCCACCACTTGTGCAAGCAAGGTGAGAGCATCCCTAAGCTCTCCATTGATCGGTTACTCCTCGGGTGTGTGGGCTCATCTTCCCCTCATGTTAGCCATGATATAGCATAAGCAAAGAACAATCATTAGGGGAGAAATCTTACTTCAACTCTATAGCACGACTTAGAACATGAAAAAGGGAAGAAATTCCTAAAATGTCTCATAGCCTCCTACTCATAGTTGTGTTGGACAACACAACCATGAATAAGAATCTAATCAACACAGTGTATTGGAATCCAAGGATATAACAACCTAGTGCTCTAATAATAAGTTTGTCATGACCCAAGCCTAGGGCCTAGCCATGACACGGTGCATGGGAACCCGAAGGGACCCCAATCAAGCCTCTTAACATATCATTACACATCCTTGGTTGTAGAAACAATAAGTACCAATAAAACATTAGAAGCAAGGGTAAAAGGGCTAAAGGGAAACTTCCATATAACGAACAACAAGAGTAAATAGAGACGAGGCTCATGCTATAAATACATAACATGTCCAACAACATCTTTACTATATAAAGGTAAGAGCGAGGGCCAAGACAAAGCAATCGGCCTCACCCTCATAGTCAATACGTAACCAAAAGAGAGAAAAGTCTTAATACAAAGGAAGAGTTCATAAGTGATGTCTTTGGAATGGAGGACTCAACAACAAGCTTGATAGAAGTCGTACTAGCCACATAGAGAAGGAGGATGATCAAGCGGTGCACCAGTTCCTACATGGTGACATCATGTAGGCATAGAGTATGCGTTAGTATGTTTGAATGTACTAAGTATGTAGGATGCAAAGCAATAATAGAAAGACATCATAATCAAAACGCATAGACAAAAACAATAGATAACATAGTAGCAATATGGCATGCATAATTAAGGCTTAAGTAAAACATGCTTACATAGAATAGAACATATGTTTAAGAAGAGACTATTAAACTATTAGTGGATCCTCACACCCTACCACCCTTGGTCCCAGAGTACAAACCCCTTGATAGGTTGGTGGATCGTCGCACCCTACCACCCATGGTACCAAAGTACAAACCCCCCGATAGATTGGTGGGTTGTTGCACCCTACCACCCATGGTGCCGGAGTACACCCCCCAATAGGTTGGTAGATCGTTGTACCCTATTACCCATAGTTCTGGAGTATAAAACCCCCAATAGGTTGGTGGATCGTTGCACCCTACCACCAATGGTGCCAGAGTACAAACCCCCTGATATGATAATGAGTACAACCGCCTACAAGGTTGATGAGTACAAACCCCCAATAAGGTTACCCGACTCGCAACCCTCGAGTAGGGCATGGTCACATTCCAACACTATATATAGAATACCTTGTACATACATTCATTTCATCATCATATCATTATAATATAGTCATTCAACTCACAAAACATGCATTAGACCTTCAATTTCTCAAGAAACTATAGCCGTACATTTTATCAAATACTTAGAGGGTGTGTGGTACTAGTGTAAAACCATGCAATTCAAGAGTGAGTGAGTATTGGCTAAGTGTTTGAGTGAGTATTGGGGAATGTTTAGAATGATATGAGGGTGACAAATGACTAACAATAGGAATTTTCACATTTGGGTACACTAGTCCCAAGACTTAAAAGTTTTTGACCGAAGTCAAATCTGAGCAAAATTTAACACTAGTGCTCACCCTTGGCATGTCGCGCCTAGGGCACGAAAACCTCTCTGGAATTTGCATTTTGGGAATTTTGAATTTTGATACGGTTGCTCTAAAATTAGGGTTAGACCCTCCTCCCCCTAATTTTGACCCCTTGAACAAGAATATGAAGTCAGATTTTCAATATCATACACATATTTTAAGATATGAGAAAATTACAATTCTGGGCAATTCCAAGGTACATTTTTGGGCACGTATTAGGGTAATTTCAGCCAATGCCAATGAATTATCAATCACCAAATTTGCAATAGTTTGATGGCAAAGGAAATTTGTGGCAATACATCACCCACTTTATTGAAACTTGTAATAATGTTGAAACACATAGTGATCTTTTGGTATAAAAATTTATTCATTCGCTGAAAGAAAATGCATTTGACTGGTATTTTGACCTAGAGTATGAGTCCATTGATAGTTGGGGACAATTAGAGAAAGAGTTTCTCAATCATTTCTATAGCACTCGATGAACTGTGAGCATGATAGAATTGACTAGCACTCAACAGAGAAAAGATAAGCCTGTGGTAGATTACATCAATCGTTGGAGAGCATTGAGCTTTGACTATAAAGATCAACTTACAGAAATATCAGCGATAGAAATATGTATTCAAGGGATGTGAAACACCCCAAAAAGGCCCAAAAATGTGTCTCGAAAATGCCCATAATCGTAATTTCTATATATCTCAAAATTCATACGTGATATCAAAAATCCTACTTCGTATTCTTTATTAAGAGAAAAAATTGAGTGAGAAATAGTATAACCCCTATTTTAGAGGACACGTAGCGAAATTTTATTTTTGCCAACTTTGTAATTTTCGAGGGTATTCGCGTTGGCTCTGTGATATGGACCCATTATGGAGCAGTGTTATCACTTCCTTAATTTTTCAGTTTTGGCCTAACACATTGGGGACTTGGCCCTAAGCCTCAAGAACTTCATTCAAACTTCAAGTTCACATTCAAATCTACATCAAGGAAAGCCCCAATTTGAGGTATGTCAGTTTCAACCATTGGGTCCTTTCACCCATGGTACCCAACCTTCATTTTTATGAAAATTGCATGTTTCTAAGTTGTGATACTCATGGGTATTACTTATTATGAATTATGATTACAAACTATATTGGGGTTTCATGAAATATTGATTGAAAACACATGTTTACCTATTTTAAGCTTATATTATAAGATAATTTGTCTATTATGACTATGCATGTTTTCAGCTATCAAATTATGATTTATGATGAGATTTGATGAGGGATTTCAATTTATCTTACATGAGGATTTCACCATGAGTTGGTGGGCTGGTTTACATTGAGTTTAAGTATACTATTTTACTCTTGAATTGCACGATCTTGAACTTGCATTCCACCCCACCAAGTGTTTGATAAAATATCTTGTTAAGGATTCTTGAGTTATTGATAATCTATTGCATAGCTTATGAGTCAAGTGACTTTATGATGATGAAGGGGATATATGTATTGAATTCATGAGAAGAATCTATAGTATTGCAAGTTAACCACACCTTGTTGGGGGGTGACAAACCCAATCACCTTATAAGGGGGTAACAATCCTTGACCACCTTGTCGAAGGGCGACATGCCCGTACTACCATGTTGACGGGCATGTACCTCAATCACCATATCGAGAGGTAACATGCCCATACCACCACATTGAGAGGTATGTACCTTGACCGCCTTATTGGGGGGTGACATGTCCGTACTACCACGTTGAGGGGTATGTTTCTCAATCACCTTCTAAGGGGGTGACATGCCTTGGATTCCAAGTAATCGTTTGCTTAGTCTATGATGTTATGGTCTTTTCCTACACATATATTGTATATTTTCAAGGTTATATGATTTACAAATATGTTTTACTTCAAGCATTAATCATGCATGCCATATTGATACTATACTATCCCTTGCCTATGATTATTTATTTTTGACTAAGATGGCTATATGTTGTTTCATTGCATCCTATATACTTTGTACATTCAAACATACTAATGCATACTCTATACCTACATGATGTTACCATATAGGAATCGGATCTTCTCATAATCGTCCTCCACGTAGCTAGTTATGACATCTTGAAGATAAGCTTTGGTGAATCCTCAATTTTGGGGACACTAGCTATGCTATATCTTACTCATGTTATTTCTTTATATTAAACTCTTGATACTATGTGGGTGAGCCCGAAGAGTGTCTTGGCCCCCGCCCTATCTATGCTAGAGGTGTTATTGGATAAATAATTTAATTATGCTACGATTTTGACTCTTGATTTCTTATGGTTATCAAAGACTTCCCTTAGTCCCTTTGTCCCTTATTTATACCCTCTTGTTGTTGTTTATTTGCTTCCAATACTGAGGATGTGTGATTGATATGCTAGAAGGCTTGTTTGGGGGTGCCTTCGGGTTTTTCATTCGCCGTGTCACGTCTAGGCCCCTAGGCTTGGATCGTGACAAACTTGATATCAAAGAATTAGCTTATTAATAGTCCTCAAAATCCAACACACTGCATCGATTAGAGCTTTGTTCATGGTTATGTAGTGCACCACAACTATGAGTAAGAAACTATGAGGCATTTTAGGAAATATTTCCCTTCTTGATGGTCTATGTCATGCTTTAGGAGTAAGATAAGGTTTTTCCTCTAGTGAATTTTATTTGATATTCTAGATCATGCCTATTCCAAGAGGATGACTAAGGAGAGCTCGTTCACCCAAGGAGCAATCGACCCCTCCCACTCCTCAAGCTCCTCAAGATTGGGGTGCGACCCATGAGGAGTTTCGGGATGCTATTATCATGCTAGCCCATGCCATGACTAATCAAATCAACCAACGGTCCCAAGCCTCTCATGTTCCTACATCAGCCTCAAGGGTGAGGGATTTTACTAGAATGAACCCACCGGAGTTCCACGGGTCTAAGGCGGATGAGGATCCTCAAGTGTTCATTGATAAGGTGTATAAAGTGTTGTCTATTATGGGTTTTAGGTTAGAGAAGAAAGTAGAGTTAGCAGCCTATCAACTCAAAAGGGTGGCCCAAATATGGTTTATTCAATGGAAATTGGAGAAGGAAAATGGTGATGCCATCCTTTGGGAAGAGTTCAAGGCAACATTTCTCAATTGGTTCTTCCCTCTTTAGCTAAGGGAGGCTAAAATGATTGAATTCATGAATCTAATTTAAGGGTCTATGAGCATCAGGGAGTATGCCATCAAGTTCAACCAACTCTCCAAGATTGCTCCATAATTGGTGGCCGAAGCGAGGTCTAGGATGAACAAATTTGTGATGTGTGTCTCTGACTTAGTTAATGAAGAATGTAATGCTGCAATGTTGATAGTTGATATGGATTTTTCCCACCTTATAACTTATACCGAACAACTAGAGGGGGAAAAGTTGAGAAAGAGGAGGAGTAGTGAGGCTAAGAGGGCCCGTTTTGAAGGAGGATTCCAAAATCCTAAGGGTCACCGGTTCCCTCAAGGCCACAAGTTCCAAGGGCAAAGTTCTTCAAATGCTCCTAATAGAAAGGTTGCTAATGATAATCAAAGATTCTACGGTGGAGGTTGTTACGACCCAAGCCTAGGGCCTAGACGTGACACGACGAATGGGGAACCCGAAAGAACCCCAATCAAGCCTCTCAACTTATCATTACATATCATTGGTCGTGGAAGCATGTAAAAGACCTAAAATAAGGGTAAGGGCCAAAGGGGGCTAAAGGATAGCTTACAAAGCAACATTAATAAGATACAAGGAGTCATAGCTCATAACATAGATACATAACTTGTCCAACAAACACCTCTAAATACATAGATAAAGTGGGGGCTAAGATAAAGTAACCAGGTCACCCTCATAAGAAAGTAAAATATAAGGTAGTCTCTTAATACATAGATAAGAGGTGATAAAGTAACCAGGCTCACCCTCATAGTCAAAATAAAACATAAGAAAGTGTCTCAATACATAGATAATAGCAACATAGACTAAGGTCCCCGAAGTAGATGACTCACCAACTAGCTTTGAGTAGAACCGATCTAACCACGTGGAGGAGGAGGGTGATCAACTTGAGCATTTGTCCCTACATGGTGATATCATATAGGCAAGAGTATGCGTTAGTACGTTTGAATGTACTAAGTATGTAGGGTGTAATGCAACAATAAATACACATCATACTTAAAATACATACATTAGACAATAGGCATAGTATAACAATATGACATGTATGATCAATGTATAAGTAAAACATACTTTCAATAACTCATGCTCATATAAGATATCATATGTGTAGAAGAGACCAAGCTAGAATCCAAATTATGGTTAGGAGATTCCATTCACACCTGGACACCTTGGTGGCAAGGTACAACACCCTCACATGGTTGATGGCATTCATACCTGGATACCTTGGTGACAAGGTATAACACCCCCCATATGGTTGATGCCATTCACACCTGGACACCCTGTTGGGAAGGTACAACACCCCTCATATGGTTGATGCCATTCACACCTGGACACCCTGGTGGCAAGGTACACGCCCCTCACATGGTTGATGCTATTCACACCTGGACACCCTGATGGCAAGGTACATACCCCTCACATGGTTATCCGGGCTCCTATACCCCCCGGATCAGGCATGGTCTAATGCAATTCATTATATAGAACATATGCATATCATGTACATAAGCTCATTTCTTTATCACAGCATCATTCAGATCATATCTCATGCTTTGGACCTTCCATTCCTAAAGAAACCATAACCTGACATTTTACCAAACACCTTAGGGGTATTCATCATCATAACATCAATCATATTATATCTCATGCTTTGGACCTTCAATTTCTTAAGAAACCATAATCAGACATTTTATCAAACACCTTGGAGGTGTGTAACGGGGGTAAAGGACCATGCAATTTGGAGATGAAATCATGCAAGAAAATATATAGTAAAACCATCCATCAACACCTTGCAATATCCCCAAGAAATTCACATCAAAACCCCTCATCAAATCCAATATTAGATCCAAGATTTAGAGCTCAAAACATGCTAAAACAACCATACTTTCATAACTAAAATCATTATGCTGTAAATTTCTCAATATACAAGACCCACATGTAAAATCAACTTTAAATTATGCAATATTAGTAAAAAGAAGGCTTAGGCACCATGGATGAAAGGACTCAATGGTTCAACACCACATACCTTAGCTTTGAAGAAGCTCTTAGTTAAGATTGAAGATGGAGACTTAAAGCTTGAAGAAAATCTTTAGTTCTAGATGAGGGTTTTGAGTCTTAAATTTTGGAGTGAAAATATGGCTAAGTGTTTTGGGGAGTATTAGGAAATGTTTAAGATGATATAAGGGTGAAATTTGGCTAAGTATAGATAAACACACGTTTGGAAAACTTGGGCCCAACACTTAGAATATTTTAGGCTGCACAGGAAAACACTACCAGGCAAAATACACCTCTCCGCATCACAAAGAGGACGCAGAGAAAGAATTACACTAAAGCACGCCCTTGGCGCGTCGCAGAGGGAACACGTAAACCTCACTGGAATTCGTCACTTAAAAACTTATAATTGCTAATCTTTCTCTCTTAAATCACGGTTAGACCCTTTTTCACCTAATTTTGATGCCTTGATCACAAATATGAAGCCAGATTTTTGAAATAATGAACGAATATGGAAATTAAAATTCTAGGCATTTTGAGGCATATTTTTGACCACTTTTTGGGGTCGTTTCAGAGGTGGTGTGGTACCTAACCCTATGTGCCAAAGATATGGTAGGGACCATAATGGGCCATGTATGAGAAATTCAAATGCATGCTTTAGTTATGGTGAAATAGGTCATAAGGTGACTGATTTTCCATGTGCATAAACCAAGGATAGAGATGGTTATCTACAAGGCCAAGGTGCAAATACTGGTCCTAAGAAAAGAAGAGCCCAACAAGGGGGTGCTCGAAGATAAAATTGGTTCTGTGCTCTTCAAGGGAGGAAAGGGGTAGATGAGGTGCCCGATGTCATCACCACTATGCTAAAAGTTTTCGATTTTGATATGTATGAATTGGTGACCCAAGTGCCACTTTTTCTTTTATTACTCCTTTTGTTGCCAAAAAGCTTCATGTTGATCCTGAATTATTATATGAGCCATATAAAGTGTCTACCCCCGTTGGTGAGTCGATTATTGCTAAAAGAGTCTATAGAAATTTTTCCATGTTCATTTTGTATAAAATTTTGCCTTATGATTTTGTTGAGTTTGATATGGTGGATTTTGATGTCATTCTTGGGATGGATTAGTTGCATGAATATTATGCTTCTATTGATTGTAGAACCCATAGGGTCAAATTTCAATTCCCTAATGAGCCCATCCTTAAGTGGGAGAGTTGTGATGTGGTGGTTAAAGGCAGATTCATTTCTTGTATTAAAGCCCAAAAGTTGATTTCTAAAGGGTGTCTCTATCATTTTGTGAGGGTTAGGGATGTTGAGTCCAAGGTCCTTCCAATAGAGTCAATTTTGGTGGTTAATGAGTTCCTTGATATCTTTCCCGATGAGCTTCCTGGTGTTCCTCCCAAAAAAAATAGAATTTGGTATAGACCTTCTTCTCGATACACAACCTATTTCTATTCCCCTTACCGTATGGCCTTGGCGGAGTTAAAGGAGTTGAAGGAGCAATTGAGGGATCTATTGGAGAAGGGTTTTATAAGGCCTAATCAATTACCTTGGAGTGCACCGGTGCTATTTGTGAAGAAGAAGGATGGTACTCTTAGAATGTGCATTGATTACTGATAACTTAATAGAGTCATCATAAAGAATTAAGTACCTTCTGCCAAGGATTGATGATCTTTTTGACCAACTTCAAGGGGCTAGTCACTTCTCTAAGATTGATCATAAAGAATTAAGTACCTTCTGCCAAGGATTGATGATCTTTTTGACCAACTTCAAGGAGCTAGTCACTTCTCTAAGATTGATCTTCGGTCTGTATATCACCTAGTGAAGGTGAGGGAGTGTGACATTCCCAAGATGACCTTTCAGACTAGGTATGGACACTTTGAGTTTGTGGTTATGTCCTTCGGGTTACCTAATGCACTAGCTATCTTCATGGATCTTATGAATAGGGTCTTTAAACCCTACCTTGACTTGTTTGTGGTAGTTTTCATTGACGATATCTTGATCTATTCCCATAGTGAGGAGGAGCATGTGGATCACTTGAGGGTGGTATTACAAATCTTGAGGGAGGAGAAGTTGTATGCTAAGTATGAGAAATGTTTGTTTTGGTTGAAAGAGGTTGCTTTTCTAGGGCATGTGGTGTTGGGGGATGGTATTAAGGTAGACCCTAAGAAGAAGAAGGTGATTAGAAATTGGCGTAGACCTTTGACTCCATCAGACATTAGAAGTTTCTTAGGTTTGGCGAGATATTACTGGAGAATTATAAATGGTTCCTCTTCTATTTCTTCTCTCATGACTAAGTTGACCCAAAAGAAGGCAAAATTCATATGGACTGATGAGTGTGAAAAGAGTTTCCAAACTTTGAAAGATAAGCTTGTCTCCTTTCCTATCTTGTCTCTACCAGAAGGGTTTATTATGTATTGTGATGCCTCAAGAATTGGTTTGGGTTGTGTTTTGAAGCAAAATGGAAAGTGATAACATATGTGTGTAGACAACTTTAGGTGTATGAAAAAAATTATTCCACCCACGATCTTGAATTGACCGTCATGGTATTTGCTTTAAAAATTTGGCATCATTACTTGTATAGGGTTCATGTAGATGTGTTCACCTATCATAAAAGTCTCCAATATGTGTTCACCCATAAAGATCTCAACATGAGACAAAGAAGGTGCTTAGAGGTTTTAAAGACTATGATATGAGTGCGCATTATCACCCCTACAAAGATAATGTTGTGGACGATGCTCTAAGTAGGGTGTCTATGGGTAGTTTATCTCAAGTTGATGATAGTCACAAAGAGGTGGCTAGAAAGGTCTATCATTGGCTAGATTGGGGGTTAGGTTGGATGAATTTGTTAATGGTGGTGTTGTGGTTGTCGATGGTTCTAAATCTTCCTTTATTGAAGAGGTGAAGGCAAAACTAGATCTTGACCCTGCCTTGTTAGAATTAAAGTCCTTGGTGAGAGATGGTAAGTGGAGGGTTTCTCCCAAGGGGGAGATGGTGCCCTTAGGTACCAAGGTAGGTTATGTGTGCCTAGTGTTGACGACTTGAGAAAGAAGATTTTAGATGAGGCTCATAATTTTTCATATTGTATTCACCTTGGTTTTTCAAAGATGTATTGTGATTTAAGGGAAGTATTTTGCTGGGGTGGAATGAAGAGTGATATTGCTAAGTTTGTATCTGGTTGTCATAATTGCTAACAAGTGAAAGCAGAACAGCAAAGGCCGGGTGGCCTATCCCAAGATATAGAGATTCCTACTTGGAAGTAGGAAGAAATTAACATGGATTTTATGGTTGGTTTGCCTAAGGCTAGAAAACATTTTGATTCTATTTGGGTTGTGGTTGATAGAATGACAAAGTCAGCTCATTTCCTACTGGTTAGGATTACTTATGCTGCCAAACATTATGCTAAGTTGTATATACATGAGTTGGTTAGATTGCATGGGGTGTCCTTCATGAGACAGTGGGTTGGTTTACATTGTGTTTTCACATATTATTTCACCCTTGAATTGCATGATCTAGAACAACATTGCACACCCACTTATCTATCATTTTGGATCATGGTGCTCAATTCACTTCTCACTTTTGAGGTCCTTCCAAAGAGGACTTGGTACCAAAGTTAAGCTTAGCATAACCTTTCACCCTCAAACGGATGGCCAAGCCAAGAGAACTATCCAAACTCTTGAGAATATACTTAGAGCTTATGTTTTTGAAGTTTAAGGATAGTTGAGATGAACACCTTCCACTCATTGAATTTCCTTACAACAATAACTACCACTCAAGCATTGGTATGACTCCTTTTGAGGCTCTTTATGATAGGCCTTATAGGCCCCCAGTTGGATGATTTGACGTGGGGGAGATAGATTTGTTAGGTACGGATTTGGTTATGGAGGACATGAAAAAGGTGAGGTTGATAAGGGAAAGATTAAAAACAACCAAAAGTCGAAAAAAGTCCTATGCCGATATGAGGAGAAGACATCTTAAATTTAAAGTTGGTGATTGACGCTATTTGAAGGTCTCACCCATGAACGGTGTAGTTCGTTTTGGCAAAAAGGGTAAATTAAACCCAAGATTTGTGGATCCAAATAGAGTGTTAAGGAGGATTGGTAAGGTGGCCTATGAGTTGGAATTACCCAATGATATGAATATGACTCATCCGATCTTCAATGTGTCTATATTGAGAAAATGTGTAGGTGACCCAAATGCTATTGTACCTTTGGATGTTGAGGGGGTGGTAGAAGACAATTTGACTTATGAGAAGGGTCCAATAGAAATTTTAGATAGACAAGTGAAGAGGTTGAGAAACAAGGATGTAACTTCCGTCAAGGTTCTTTGGAGAAACCAACAAGTTGAAAGTGCCACATGGGAAGCCGAGGCAGACATGCAAAAATGATATCCATACCGCTTCCACCCTACTCAAGCCTAAGATACTAATTTAAGTTCCACTATATGATTTCAAGCCTTAAGATTCAGCCCCTATGTCATTTGCATGAATTCATATTTATGTTAAAAAGTTCATGGTGATTTTGAAACTTATATTGAGATTTGTGAAAAGAGTGTTTAAATGCATTTGTTACATTCATATGTTGGGCTGAAGTAATCATGATTACTTCTATTATATACATTTCTTTGACATTCGGGGATGAATGTTCCTAAGGGAGAGAAATTGAAACGCCCCAAAAAGTGCCCGAAAATGTGCCTCGAAAATGCCCATAATCATAATTTCCATATATCTCAAAATACGTACGTGACACAAAAAATCTGACTTCATACTCTTGATCAGGGGGCAAAATTAAATGAAAAATGGGTACAACCCCAATTTTAGAGCAACCGTAGCAAAATTTCATTTTCCAAAATTTTGCTTATCTAGTGTCGATCCGCGCCCGAGGCACGATGCGCTAGGGGCGCAGAGATATGTATTTTCATTGCCAGTTTTTGTTTTGGTTAAGGACTTGGGGCCTCGAGAATATGCCCTCCTATACATAAAAATACTTATACTTAGCCATTTTTCAACTCAATATCACTCAAGACACTCTCAAAACCCTATCTAGCACTAAGCAAAATATTTCATCCAAATTCAAGTGTCCCAAACTTATTTTTGGATCTCAAAAATTTCATTCAAGCTTTAAGTTCTCATCCAAATTTTCATAAAGGAAATCCCAAAGTTGAGGTATGTGGGTTTCAACCATTGGGTCCTTTCACCCACAATGTCCAACGTTCCTTTTTGTGTAAATTGCATATTTTCAAGTTGGATTATCTGTGGGTACCTCTTATTTTGAAATTTAATTATAAACTATGTTGGGGTTTCATAAAATGTTGATTGTTTAAGCATGTTTTGAGCTATGAATCTATGATGTATTATGAGATTTGATGAGAGGGGTTTTAGTGTATCTTGCATAAAGGTATTACCAAGTGTTAGTGGATTGATTTACCTTAAGTTTTCTCATATGATTTCACTCTTGAATTGCATTATTTTAAACTAGAATTACACACCCACCACATGTTTGATAAAATGTTCGTTTAAGGATTTTTGAGTTACTGACGATCTATTGTATAGCCTATGAGTCAATAACTTTATGATGATAAAAGGAATGTATGTACATGTTGAATTCATGAGAAGTATCTATAGTGTTGCAAGTTGATGACACCTTGTTGAGGGGGTGTTGTGCCTCAACTACCTTAATGGGGGAGGGGGGGTGCTAGGCCCATCTACCATGTTGAGGGGTATATAACTTGGCCACCTTGATGGGCGCACCAAGGCCCATCTACCATGTTGAGGGGTATATGCCTTAGCCACCTTGATGGGGGGGGGGTAATTAGGCCTATCTACTATGTTGATGGTTATATACCTTGTCTACCTTGAAGAGGGGTACTAGGCCTATCTACCATGTTGAGGGTTATATACCTTGGCCACCTTAATGGGGGCTGCTAGGCCTATCTACCATGTTGAGGGGTATATACCTTGACCACTTTGATAGGGGGGATGCTATGGCCATCTACCAATTGAGGAGTAGATACCTTAATCACTTTCCAAGGGGGCGGCAGGCCTTGGATTCCAAGTACTAGTATGCTTGGTCTATGATGATGGTCTTTTCCTACACATGTAATATGTTCTATACAAATATATTTTACTTCAAGCATTGGTCATGTATGCCATGTTGTTATTATACTATTCCTTGCTTATGATTATGCATTTTGACTATGTTGCCTATATCTTGTTGTATTGCATCCTACATACTTAGTACATTCAAACATATTAACGCATACTCTATGCCTACATGATGTTACCATGTAGGAACTAGAGCTCCTCATTATCATCCTCTATGTGGCTAGTTGTGATATCTTGAAGATAAGCTTTGGTGAGTCCTCAAGTTCGGGGGCACTACCTATGCTACTCTTGCTTATGTTATTTCTTATGCTGAACTCTTGATACTCTGACAGTGAGCCTAAAAAGTGTCTTGGCCCTCGCCCTATCTATGCTAAAGGTGTTGTTGGACAAATGATGTAATTATGCTATGTTCTTGACTCTTGATTGTTTATGGTTATCTAAGACTTCCTTTAGTCCCTTCATCCGTATTTTACTCTTTTGTTGATGTTTAATTGCTTCCACGACCAAGAATGTGTAAATGATATGCTAAGAGGCTTGCTTGAGGTCCTTTTATATTCCTATTCGTTGTGTCACATCTAGGTCCTAGGCTTGGGTCATGACAATTGTACTTGATTGAGAGTATGAGCATATATGTATGTGTTTGGAGTAGTATTGATCACCGAAATTGATTATAGTTAGAATATAGGTAACTCATGTCCACTGAGCTACCTAGATAATGTAGGATAAAGGTCTGGTCTCTCTTGTCCCAAAAGAGGACTTTTTATTATTTGATCCAAATAGATTGAGTGCTCTTTATCGTGGCATGTAATGGATAGCTGTGGCAATGACAATGAGCTCGTTATACCATCATTAGCTCATAGGTGTTGGGTGTTAGTTAGAAAACCTTCCTAAGATTCATTATATCATTTTATTGAGTTGTATATTCCTAATTATGATTGATGAAAGCATTTTGTACTGTTTTAGATGTGCATAGCATACTCATATTGAGTTGAGCTTATTCTTTCTTGAGAAACTTGATGTGTATTTTTCTACTCAGCTATCTTACATACTGTATATTTAAAAAGTGATATTATTCGATGCTGTATCTATTCATGATGCAGATATAGGTGCTAGGGGTCCTAAGCAGATAATTTGTTGAAGATTTCCAGTGTCTCTAGAGCTTTGGTAAGACCTCCTAGAATTTGGAGGATTATCTTTTATTTTCAGTTTATTTCCTTTTCATAATTTTGAGGTAGCCTTAGATTCGTCTTGGCACCTTCTTTATACTTGATAGAAGCTTCATAGACCGAGTTAGGTGATGTATTTTAAGTTTGTTTTGAAACCTATTTTTATTGATATAGAGCTATTGATTTAGTTATGTTTGAGTTACTTATGCATTTATTAGGATATCCAAAGTATTTCTTTGATTCTATTAAGTTTTTTGCATAACTGACTGAGAGATGAGATCAAATAGTTTTTGAGTGCCAACAATGTCTAGGATATCCTCCTAGGGCGTAATAAACTTGGTATCAGAACACAAGGTTCAAGAGTCCCAGGATGTCTGTGAAGTCATTTCTAGTAGTATTTTGTTTATGGATCCTTCATGCACCACAGTTATAATCAAGAGTCTATGGTACATTAGGTTTAACTTCTTTTGCATTTTGAGTTAGTGCAATAGTTTTAGCTCAATAAAAATTTCTTTCTAACTCATGCATTATGCATTTGCAGACAATTCCCCTAAAGCATTCCACCAGCTAGAGGCACCTACGGGATAAAGGACTAGGGGATGATCTACGAGGACTAAGCTCCTTAAATGCCTATTGCTCAGCCTGCTCTAACTTTTGAGGATAAATTCAGAGGACTCGTAGCTATGCTCACTGATGTCGCGCCCAAGCTACACCTCCTTTATGAGGCTAAAGCGGTCGTTATCAAGCTATATAACCTAATCAAGATTAGAGTCGATCCCACAAGGAATATGGTAGACTTTGAAGAATTCAAGACAATTTGGGTTGACTAACCTGCTTATCTCCCTAAAAAGGCAATGGGGTTTGTAACAAATATGAAAAGTAATTTTAAACTAAGACAAGGGTTAAATCGGTTTAAAGACCAACTAGGGTATTGTGTTCCCTATGATTTCCTAACTCAGTATTACCAGACAATTGAATTCTTTTCTAGTGTGTAATATGTAGAATGGTAAGTTAAGTTCACCAAACCCTTTGGCCCAGGCGAGAGGCAAATTTCACTACATCATTTAGTTCATCCCTGCAGTGTGACATTACTAACCCTTACCTATTATTCTAGTACAACCTCCCCTTGGCCCAGGTCGGTTCATTGGATGAGAAACATCGATCGAGTCCAGTTGATTAATCACTTTTCCTATTTATTAGTGCCTTGATCTAGTTAGTAACACTAGGTGAGTTCTAACGTTGGCCACCATTAGAAAACATTCAAACCAAAGAGAATTAATTCATACATGCATGCACACTTTTCAAGAACTATAAATTATCTGATTTTACCTTGTTAGTTCTTCATGGTTCCCACAACCCTAGTTATAGATTAAGCTACTCATGATCAATGTAGATGCAAGACTTGTGAATTTGAATAACATAATTGATCACTTACACGAGAGAATTAAGCATAAGGAATCCAAACTCTTCACCAAGAATCACAAGATTGAAATTAAAAGACAAAATAAAGTTTTTCAAGTGTTTCTCTCAAGCTCTCTGTTGTTCTCTACTGGTCTGTCACATTTCTTGTGAAAAATAACCTTAGAAAATCTATTTATAGTCTTTAAAATACAAAACCAAAATGGATTAGGAGAACTGGATCGACAGACTCTACGGCAGTTTCTACTGGCCGTATAATATTTTACGGCCCGTAATTGAGCTTTCATGGATTGCTTTTTCAAATTTGGGGTTGGCTTCTATGACACCCTTCTATGGCCCATATAAAGTTCTATAGACTATAGGGGGTTTCGTCTGATGACTTTTCAGCAACTCCCCACTTTCTAATCCTTAGGGTACGACACAAAGTCTACAATTAGTAAAATCTCCTACGGCTCATCTATGTGTTCATAGGCTTAACTTCAGAAAAGTTACCCTTCATTGGAATTGTATAAGAAACCATATTTGCGGCCCATAGAAGTCTCTACAGTCAATAAAAGGTCTCGTGAACCCTCTACTTCATCAAATTCTGCACACTTAGCCAAAAAATTGTACTAACCCTGTAATCATGCAAAACAAACATAAAAGCACATCAAATCTACTAATATCGCATTGAGAACACATAAAGTTCCCAGTTTTAAGCATCAAAAGTGCTGTATTTTGATAACACATTGATTATCGCCAAAGTTACACCTCCTTTTAGAGGATTAAGTGATCACTGTCAAGAAATAGAACCTAACCTAGGTTAAGGTCGAACCAATAGGGATTACGTAGACTCAAGATAATTCAATGATTGTAATTTAAGTAGTTAACCAACTTACTTCCCCAAAGGGGGGGGTTGTAATAATCAAAGAAAAATAAAACTAAACTGACTAGCACAAGAGAGAAATCAATATGGAGAGAAACTAGGGTATTGTGTTCCCTAACTTAGTATCACCCGATAACCTAATTCTTTTCTAGTGTGTCGTACGCAGGACGAAAAGTTTAGTTCGCCTAGCCCTTTGGTTAATGGTGAGAGATGAATTTCACTATGTGACTTGACCCATCTCCATAGTGTGCATTATGAACCTTTACCTATTAGTCCCAGTACAACCTCTCCTTGGCCCAGTTTGGTTGATTAGACAAGAACACATCAATTGAATCTTATTAATTACCAGTTTGGTTGATTAGACAAGAACACATCAATTGAATCTTATTAATTAATCTCTTTTTCTATTCATTACTATCTTTGTCCAGTCAGTAACACTAGGCATATTCTAATGTTGGCCACCATTAGACTACATGCAAAACAAAGGGAGTTAATTAATATATGCATACACACTTTCTAAGAGTTATAAATTATCCGATTTTACCTTGTTAGTTCTTCATGGTTCCCACAACCCTAGTTGGGGATTTACCTACTCATGCTGTGTGAAGATAAGAGAATTATGAATTGGAAAACCATAATTGAACACTTACACAATGAATTAAGAACAAGCAAATCCAACTTCAAAGAGAATCACAAGATTAAAGATGAAATTAAAATACAAGTGTTCTCAAAATTCTCCAATGCAATCTCACTATTTTCTCTCTCTAACTACTGAGTTCTCTGAGTACTATGTAAAAAATTATGAAAAATAACCTAAAAAAATTATTTATAATAAGTAAAATATAAGTCCTAAACATAATAGGATAATTGGTCAGCACATCTCACGAAAGGGGTTTACGGGCGGTATTGCATTCCACAACCCATAATTGGGGTCTCATACAGTGCTGCTGGAAATTTGGACTTCAAGTCTATGACACCCCTCTATGACATGTAAAATGGTTTATGACCCGTAAGGGGGTTTCATTTGATGAATCTTTAGAAAGTCCCAATCTCTGATCCAAAAGGCATGAACCATGGTCTACGACTCGTAAATCATTCCATGACCTGTCAACATGTTCATAAAACCAACTTCAGAAAATTAGTCCCTCACTAGAATTTTCTATGTACTTCATGACCCGTATAATGATATATGACCTATAAAAGGTCTCGTACTGCATCAAAATTTAGCAACTTCTGTATTTCTTCCCAAAATAAAGGCCAAACCTGTAATCCTACAAATATAACATAAAAACACATAAAACCAACTAACATCACATTGAGAACACACAAAATTCCATATTCAAAAGTTCTCTATTTTACACATCAACACCCTTAACTTAAAATTGTTGCTTGTCCTCAAGTGACAGACTCAATCTACATAAGTAACACACCGACATACAAACCTCAGTCAAATGACATACATCACATCATACCCAAGCATAGACACCCACACCACTTTAAAACCACCTTAGATAGCTATCCAACAAACCAATACAATTTAATACGTGTGACAGTGCAACTATGACAAGTAAGACAATTATCAACAAGCCACGATCACTGAGTTAGTCTAATGTCAACAGTCAATACAAGTGCCCTCATAGAAAGAAGTCCCACATCTCTTTCATAATGATATTTTCTGGTATAATCTTTGGGACTATGAAAATTCACTCACTCTCTCAAAAGAAATTCAAATACCATGCTCAATACCATATGCTTTCCCCTATACTCATGACTTTAACCTTTGGCTACTTGGATTATGATCATTTTAGGACTTTATGGGCGTGTAACGTAGGCTCAAGGGGCTTTGGTATGATATTTTGGGAACATAGTGACTAAAGGTCCTCCTTGACATTGCATTTTCTTACACTTTTTCCCTACCAGCACTGTTATTTTTCATCTCATTCTCCTTTTCTCCTATTTCAAGTTTTTCTGGGTACGCTATTCTCATTTTTTAGCTTTTTGCCTTGTATTTTCTCATCATTTTTCTTTTTAGCTCATTGCTTAGACATCACTCATTCTTCTTGCACTAACACACATTTGTTTCTCCTTATCCATGCATCATTAGTTCTCCCTCTCATTTTGTATTCACTCTTACACTAGCCACCCTCAACTTAGGCTTTTGGCCTGAGTTGAGGTGCATAATATTCAACCTAGGAACCAGGGCCACTTTTGGTAGCCACCCTCAACTTAAGCTTTTTGCCTCAGTCAAGGTGCACAATGTTCAAGGAAGGACCTGGGCTAATATCAAGATTTTACATTTAATAAGGCTAGGTAACTTAGGTTTTTACATAGAAAAGGTATATGTAAGGCTCAAACATTAGGATCAAGGTACATTTCACACATTTGGTTGGTCATTTATGTTAAGTGGACTATTATGAACAGTGGCCTAAGATCCTTTCCTAACCAACTAACCTACAGTCTAGGTCAGAGTAACAGGGCAAGTTTTGAATTGTAGCACGATATATGAATTTATCAAAGGCAGCTCACACTTATATTACACTAATTACACTATCAACACAGACTTTTAGGTCATACTTTTCATCTCAATTTTATCCTCACTTATCTATTTAAGCACTATCATCAATCAAACATACATGGTTGCTATCTCGACTAACTAACAAAATTTTGGTGGGTATTATTTTTTATGAAAAAGCATAAAAACACAAATATGCCATAGATATTAGTACTATATGCTACCAATACTACCTACATATCCTAAACATGCTGGTGTAACAAAAATTAAATATCCGTGGGGAAAAAGAACACTGGCAAGAAAAGCCCTAGGATTATAAATTTTAGCTAGCTATAGGCCAAGGTTACTCAGACTTTACTGAGGCCTATAACTACCCACACCTCCATCGAAAAAGAGGTGCATTATCCTCAATGTATACCAAAAAATGCAAAGTAAAGCATATAGGTAAAAAAAAAACATATTGGGTGCCTAAGCGCCAGTCTCTACCTTGGGTTTCCTCCAACCAACACCTAATTCATTGTTACGACATGACATAAACAACTTGGGTACTTAGACTTCACTAAGTGCCCATGCTTCCACTATTTTTATTTCGTCCATATTGCCATGGTATGACTTGACTCTTTGGCTATTATTTTTGAATGTCCCACCATTTCTTTTCTCCAACTCAATGGCCCTATGGTGAAAGACATATGATACCCTAAAGGGTCCCAACCATCTGGAGTTGAGTTTCCTAGGGAATAACTTTAGCCTAGAGGTTTATAGTAGCACTAAGTCCCCTAGTGCGAATTGATGATTCTCTACAAAATGATCATATTGCATCTTTATCATTTGTTTGTATAGGGCTAAGCTCTCATACGTCTTCAAATGAAATTCATCACTCATTGAGTTGCATCAGCATAGAATTTGCTGCATCATTCCAGCCTAGATTCAACTTTTTCAACTCTCACATCGCCTTATCCTCAAGCTCCATGGGCAACTGACAAGTTTTGCCAAAGAAATATTGGTAGGGAGACATGCCTATAGGGGTCTTGAATGTTGTCCGATATGCCTATAGTGTGTCACCAAGCTTTCATGACCAATCTGTGTAGTTTGCATTCATAGTCTTGGATAGAATCTGTTTGATTTTCCTATTGGACACCTTCACTTGCCCACTTGTCTGAGGGTGGAAAGGTGTCACCACATGATGCTTTACCCCATATTCTTCAAGTAGGACCTTGAACAATCTATTGCAAAAGTGAGAGCCTTCGTCGCTAATGATCGCCCGAGGGGTGCCAACCTTAAGAAGATTTTCTTTTTTAGAAATGTTGTGACACTTTTGCCTTCATCATTAGGGAGAGAAACTATCTCCACCCATTTTGATACATAGACCACAACAACCATAATGTATTTGTTTCCATGAAAACTAACAAAGGGCCCCATGAAGTCTATTCACATATCTAATAGTTTAATCACCATAATAGGGTTTAGAGGGAGCTCGAGTTTGCGAGAGACACCACCTTCTCTTTGGAATTCATCACATCTTTGGCATAGTTGTGAGCATCTTGGTGGATGATTGGCTAATAGTAGCCACACTGCAAGATCTTATGTGCTGTCCAGACCCCACTATGGTGCCCACCTAATAGAGATGAGTGGCATGCTTCTAGGATACTCATCATCTCGACCTTAGGAACATAACAATGAATAATCCCATCTTCATATACACGAAACAAGTATGGATCATCCCAAAAGAATTTTCTCATATGAGATATCAACTTACGGCTCTGGTGGGTATTCAAGTTTGGCGGGATAATATGACTAACCAAATAGTTTGCATAGTCTGCACACCATGGTTTCAAATCATGGGATGTTGCCAACACTTTCTTATCAGGGAATGAATCATCGATCTCCAATCCATCGTCAAACTTTGACATGGCCCCATCTTCTAATCTGGAGAGATAATCTACAACCTGATTTTTGATCCCTTTCTGTTGATAACATCAAAGTTGAATCCTTAATGAAGAAGTACCCATCAAATCAATCTTAATTATGCATCTTTCTTTGCCATCAAGTACCTCAGGGCAAAGTGATCCATGTACACTATGACTTTCGTTCACAACAGATATGACCTGAATATTTCGAACGCAAAGACCACAACAAATAACTCTTATTTGATAAAAGTGTAGTTCTTCTATACTGCATTTAGGGCTTTGCTAGCTTAGTATATAGGGTGTAATATCTTCTTGATGCTATCCTAATACTACAGCAAGCGCGACTCCGCTTGCATCACACATGATTTCAAAGGACTTTGACCAGTATGGGGCTACAATGATTTAGGCATATGTCATCAAACACGAACTTAGCATCCTTCTCAACCAACTTGCATAATGGATGTGCAATTTTAGAGAAGTCCTTTATGAAGCACCGGTAGAATCCTACAAGGTCTAGGAAGCTCCTCACGCCTTTTATAGAGATAGGTGGGCGAAGCTTCTCAATCACCTCCACTTTAGCTCTATCAATCTCAATTCCATTGATGGAGATTTTGTGTCCCAATACAATAGCCTCTTTTACAATGAACTGACACTTTTCTCAATTCAACACCAGATGACATTCTTCATATCATATAAGCATGATATACAAGTGCTTCAAGCAATCCTCAAATGAGTCACCAACCACACTAAAGTCATCCATGAAGATATCGATAATGTCCTCCACTATGTCTGAGAAGATGGACATCATGCATCTTTGACATATCGCTGGCACGTTACACAACCCGAATGACATCCTTTTGAATGCGAAGGTGCCATAGAGGCATGTGAATATTGCCTTTTCCTAATCCTCCGGAGCAATTATGATATGGTTGTAGCCTGTGTAACCATCCAGAAAATAATACCACCCTTTTCCAACTATTTGGCCTAACATTTGGTCCATGAATGACATGGGGAAGTGGTCTTTTTCTGTCTATGCATTGAGCTTTCTATAATCCATGCATACTCTCCACCTAGTAATTTGTAACATAGGAATCAACTTGTTGCTAGCATTTGGGACCATAGTGATGCCTCCCTTTTTCGAAACACACTAAACAGGACTCACCCATTCACCATTGGTGATTGTATATATCATCCCTACATCCAACAACTTGATGATTTCCTTGCGCACAACCTCTTGCATAGGATCATTGAGATACCTTTGGTGTTCGATACTTGGTTTGTATTCCTTGACCTATTGGATTTTGTGAGTACATATCCCGAGAGAGAACCAATGATATCTGCAATCATCCACCTAATGGCCTTCTTGAACTGCTTAAGTACCACTACAAGAGCATTCACCTACTTGTTGTTCAGGTCTACAACAACTATTACTGACAAGGTGTTGTTGATGCCCAAAAATGCATATCTCAAATGGGATAGAAGAGCCTTCAACTCTAAGATCGGTGGCTCCTCTATGGATGGTTTGGTAGATGGTGACTCTCGATTCTGTATGTTCAACTCAAACATGGTGTGATGCCTAGGGGCGTAAGATACCCCCAACGCCTTCACTATCTCCTCATAGTCAGGGATGCCATCATGCTTAAAGTTCATCAATACAACTTTCAGAGGGTCGATGCCTAGTCTCTTCTTAAGTGGTACCTCTGGCTCTGCATCATGAACACTCTCAATAACAGAGACTACCCTCAAATCATCCTCTTTATTTGCATGGTGGTAGACGTTGAACATGACCTCATCTTTACCCAATCTGAACTTGAGTTGGCCCATCTCCATGTCCACCAAGGTGAATCTAGTGACTAAGAAGGGCCTCCCCAAGATGATTGGGACTTCAAAGTCAACCTCGTAATCTAGTAAAAGTCTGCAAGGAATATAAATTTATCCACTTTGATTAACACATCACAAAGTATCCCCACGGGCTTCTTTACCATGCGATCAGCCATCAAGAGCCGCATGCTTATCGAAGTAGGGTCTCTCAGTCTTAACTTCTTGAAAACCATAAAAGGATTCAATTTATGCTGGCACCAAGATCACACAACGCCTTTACAAACTTTACATCTCCAATAGTGCAGGGTATGGTAAAAGCACTGGGATCCTCTCGGTTTTGCATCAAGGACCTTATAGCAATTACACTGCAATGTTGAAACTCTTGGAAAAGCTTCGACTCACAACCTGCTTCTTCGTAACCAGTGCTTTTATAAATTTTTCATATCCTGACATCTTTTGCAATGCCTCAATGAGAGGGATGTTGATGGAGAGTTATTTCAGTATGGAGAGAAAGTGATTAAACTTGACCTCTTCCTCCTTCTTTTGATTATTTGAAGAAAGGAAGGAGGAGGTCTAGGAATGGGCTTTAGCTTCTGTAGAGCCTCTGTAGCATCACTCACCCTATCCTTAACACGATCGTCTCTGGTATTAGCATCCTTGACCTTACTGCTTTGTCTTACACATCATCATCATCTACCGACATGGGAGGATTAATGGTACTCTTACCACCATGAGTATTAACCAGCATGCACTACTCCTCATTCTTTGGGTTCTGAACTGTGTTGCTAGGCAGTGTACCTCTCTGATGCTGGTTGAGTTGAGTTAACACTTGACAAAACTGTTGCTCAAGCTGTTTGATAGCAACAGAATGGGACTCAATATTTTGATTTATTCTGGAAATGTCAGATTTTATCCCTCTCAAGGTCTCATCTTGTGTCTCAGCTTTCTTAAATAGATGGTTAAACATCTCCTCCACTCTGGAACTACTAGCATCGGTATCACAATTGTGTGATGGCACATAAGTATCACACCCCTATTTTTCCTGCTGCATGGGTTTTGAAAGAATAGAGTTTTTCCAATTAAAATGATGTTTTTGAAAAGGGATTATATTTTGTTTCAGAGTCGCCACTTGGAATTGAGTTTTGGGTGTTCCAAGTCACCTTTTATTTTTTTTAAGAAAAGTCCGTAATCAAAATAAAATGACTCTTTATTTTTATTAGTCCGCGAATTAGAAATTTGGGTAAGAAATTTTGTTGACTGAGGGGAAGGTGTTAAGCACCCGTCGAGTTCCGTGGTTCTAGCATGGTCGCTTTTATCAACATATACTTGTCTTAATTATTTTTTAGGATAAATTGTGTCTATGAACCTTGATTTGCTCATTTTTATATAAAATTATTGATTTTATGAGTCTCAACTTAGATGCGTCGCCGCATTCTTCGTCTAGACGTTAGATGCATGATTGCCTTCTCTACATCTTAATAATTCTCTGTAATCAAATTTTAATCTGGATTAAAGAAAAACTGCTAAACTCATTTAGTCATGGTCCGTCACCGCCTCCTTGATTTTTTTAATTAATTTTTTTATTTTTTTTGCAAAATCAAAAGACTTTAACTTTTCTTTAAAAAAAATAGTCATTGTGACTCAAATTCAACAATTCAATATTAATTACATGGATCAACATAAAATTCTTAAGTTAGTATTCTAATAAAAATCATTACTCAAATGAGATGTAAGAAGTTACAAACTTTTCATTTTTATTTTCATTTTTGTTTTTTTTTTTTCTATGAAAAGTGAGCATGATATTAGTAAGAACGCCCAAATATATTTTCTGTGTAAGTTTTGCACATTCCGCATGTTTAAAATTATGAACACCTAAAATCTTTTTACTCATAAAAATAAAAGAAGAACCTACAAATTAAAAGTAATATTTTATAAAAAGAATCCATATCATCAATTATTTTTGTCACTTCAGTTTATTAAATGGTAAATACACACACTGGACACTGAATTTACTCAACATGAAATAAACTATTTAACAGTTCTACCCTAAATTTAGCAATATGAAACATGCGGTTTTGGTTCATATCAAATTTACTCAACATGAAATAAACTATTTAACAGTTCTACCCTAAATTTAATAATATAAAATATCTAAACAAAAAGTTGACAGTATAGATTTGAACATAATTTATATTGCAATGTTAAAAAATATTAATGAGTCAAACACATACGAAATTTGACAACTTTAGTGTATTGCAATCATATATTGAATTGGACAAGAAAGATAAATATTACCTCTTGTGAAGAATAATTTACAAAGGGTAGACTACAACTGAA